>JASCZW010006115.1:0-110800 GCA_034211315.2 Aedes japonicus | reverse complement strand
CACATTAGATGCTCGAAGCACTCCTCTTCCGTAAACTTTGAATATGTACAACTATACACCCAAACTTTCCCACAGAAACCTGCGAAACCCCACCGAACCTCAACAGCCGAACGCCCGGCATCCCCACCTTAAGCGCTCCCGGCAAAACTTCACAGTTATCTGTAAAATTTACCGGTTTTCGGTCAAATCCCACCGAAATCCGCCAAACCGGACTACCGAAAGCTCAGCTGACGAGAACCCGGCAAAACATCCACAGACCCTGCAAAAATCCGAGTGTGCACATTTTACAAACAACCCTACTACTGAACTCACATCTGCAACAAGAACGTTGAGCGTCCTAAAGAGCAATCTAAACCGTAAATTAAGATTGAAGGATGTTGAGGATTTTGCGTCCCTGAAGCATCTCGTGCCTTCTGGCAAATTTACGCTTCTATTACTAAGCCATCATTTTCGCACCACTCTGGGGAGACTTGGTCCGGATTATTATAATTTGAGATAAATCAATGCAGACGTCTTCCAAAATTGGCAGATCGACAGGCAATCGGTGGAGACCCACATGGTACCTCACATCAAGATGCTTAGAGGCGGACCGAAGATTTGATGAGCTACCTCCCCATGAGCAACTGATATATCTGGAGCAACAATAGAAAAGGGTTTATCATTTGTAAACAAACACCTTGAGCCTATTTCCTCGCAAAGCGTAGGTTATCCTCGCAACTCGATCACAATCATCATGTAGGAAAAGTTTCCCTACACGATGATTCTGTAGGTTTGCGTGTGTAGCCAGCGGCTTGCGAGAAAACGGCTCAGAAGTGTTTGTTTACAAATGTTGATGGGCCCTTTTCTATTGTTGATCCAGATATCAGATAAAAATTCGAAACAGACAGAAATGAGGTCAACTGAAATTTCGGTTAAATTCTGTGTAAATATTTGAAATTTTGAATTAAATTTTCATCGAAATATTGGATATTTCATGCCTATTAGCAATACCCTGCAAAGATGGTGTTAGTGTCGAATCCGGCTGTACAAGAAGGCGTGAGCACAGCGGATCAGGTAAACCAAGATTTGAAGGGTGTGTGGATCAACAGTGGATCGAGAAAAGCAGCCATGAACCGGGTGAATCGGCGTAGAATTGTTGACGAGGCTTTATCAATGTAATTGATGTATTGCCTAATAACATTTGACTTAGTCCACTCGCGAACGAAAACAATATGGCGCATGGCAGTTGACAGAAAAAAACGAGCCTCGGCTTACAACACTACTAAACCGATATTTCGGCATGATAGGCAGCTAAGGTCGGTTGAAGTTTGGTTAATGTTTGTGATCGGCACCTACTGTTGCCGAGGTTCGGTTTAGTAAAGAAGTTATCCGATATTTCAGTTTCAAGTGATGCTGAGACACGGCATCATTCGATTTTTTGCCGAGTAATCAGTTAATCTATGAAAATGAAGAATGAATCAGTTAAATGTTTAACCGAGCCCGTGAATATTTTTTAAGTGTGCAACGCAACTTTAAAACAAACTATATACTTTCACATATAATCCATCGGTTATTGCATATTGAAAAAAATCTAAATTGATACTATTTAGATATGCTTGCTTAGGTTGTAGTTTCAACACAGACAAACAGACGTACCACGAGTTTTCTTTACAAGGACCAATTTATCAGCTCATTCAAAAGAGTTTGGGTTTCGCGGAATATTGCCACAAGTAGCGATGGCGGCGCTCGTGTATTCTCTTTGACGCTTCGTTCGCTGTGTGTTTTTGTTCTTTTGTTGTTTATATTTCGACAAGGGTCGTAAATGTGTGATTTCGTGGTGCTGTAACGCTGTCAAATGGCCATATGGTCGTTGACACCGGGCCACAACAGAAGGCTGAATGTCAGCTCTCGCACAGAGGAAAAGAAGAAGAACGCTGTCAAAATGCATATTACCAAATCCTTCCTCAGTTTTCCTTTGAAGAGAACAGGTAAGCAAAAGGCGTTTAAACCAAAAGCAAATATTTATTAGTTCAATTAAACAAACATGCACAAATTAGATCAATGCCTGCCTGTCTCCTCAGCTGTTGGAGAAGTTTATGCTTGTAGGTGCTAGAGGAATTCCGGATAGGCACCGACCATTTTCGACCGGAAATGTATAAAGATGTTGCGCAACGAAGGAAATGGTAAGTAGAGCATACATTGTGATAAACTGTATAAACATTGTATTTCAATTATTTGTAGAATACCGGACAATGCAATACCATGCTCTGTCTCCAATTGTCTATGAAGATTTTTCATTATGGAGGTCTGTCGAGCTAGAAATTGAACCTTTGTATAGAACAGGATTGTTACAAACCAGCCAGATGCACAGACTGTGCTGAGCCAGCAATTGAATTCCGTCATATGATGAACGAAAACAGAAATACTTGCGCGTCTATGCAACTAGCTTTGAAGACGACATATTAGAGGTTTACATACATTAATTGTTGCGTGTTATTCCCGTCCGAGAGCGATTATGATGTAGAAGGAGATGCTCGCTCATCACCATGAAGTATCAACGTAACGTTGGTCGTTTTGGCTACAATGAAAGACGTGAAGAGAGCGAAAGTTCTCGTCAGAGTGCAGGCAGGTATACGGATGTCTTGAAACTGAGCGAAAGGGCATGCATCCAATGGTACTCGATGGTTCGAGTACCATTAGATACATGCCCTTTCGCTCAATTTTCAAAAACATCCATTAAATTTTCCTACCTGCCGCACTCTCGACGGAACTTTCACTTTCTTCACATCTTTCATTGTAGCCAAAAAACATTAATGTTCACTTTGGTGCCTCATGGTGATGAGCGAACATCTCCTTCTACATCAAATTAGAGGTGCCGGGTGAGACTTCTTGGATGAACTTTTGAGCTGTTCGGATGAATTTATTCTATAATTTACAACTTAAAAGTCGTTCAGAATGTATCAATGAAACTAGCTTTGTACAAACAGTCGTTTTATTTTTCATCAAACTACTACCATACGCTATTCTGTTCTCATGAGATTCGAGATGAGAGAGAGAGAATCAGTGGAGTGATCTTTACATGGTGTCCTTACCTCACACACTCTCTCAAGTCATCTCGGACTCCCACGAGATGCAGCTAAACAAGCGTAATCAACCCAGCCTGTAACACTAATAAGGCCGTCTGATGCACACATGGATTCCACTTTTTCCCGGTTTGGATCACAGTGCAGTGGGTCAAACGCAGCTTACCGTTTAAGTTACTTGGGAAGTGGTGTCAAGTATGGTGATGTTGATGATGATGATTGTCTTGTATTATAGGTCTTATTTCACCAAACATAACACGTTAATCCGTTCCTCAGGCGTTGAAGTGGATGGCATCTAAGATGCACTTCTCTAACATAGAGTATCCCGATGAGTTGTACAGTACCACCGCCGCCGACTCTAAACTATTGCTCAATCCAGGTCGCCTGCTTCAAGCATTTGTTCTTCTGCCACGGTTGTGTCCGGATTGCTCACTTTCACCGAGACAGGTTGCTTCCGGACGATGTCCCTTTCATCCCGCTGTTAGGTCTTCGTTCCTTCTTGGTTAATCCAATTTCTCCAGCCACTGGATGAAAGACGGTGACGATGAAATTGTTCTAGCGGTCAATTCTCCAGATGTATCCAAGTCCAAAGCACTTGATTTATAACTGAAAAATATAAACACCAATGTAATGCACTAGTGAATGTATTGTTAAACCTAATGTTTACTTACGTATGATAATCAATTTGATTTGGAAACATCACCGATCACCGTAATGAACAAAAACAAATACTTTTCTTTTTCCTAATGTGTTGTGTTCTTTCGCCATCAGTTGACAGGTGTGGCGAGCCGTACCTGCCAGAGAAAACAAACAAATAGCGTGGTTGCTAGTATTGCTGGAAGTTTATCTTTGTGCGTTATATGTCCGATAGGTGTCGCATACAGTGACTGGTACCATGGTTTTTGAAAATATTTGTACCGTGTGGTACGTCTGTTTGTCTGTGGTTTATACGAGGCACTTGAAAAATGAACAATCAAATACTCATATTTCCATTGAAAATTTTACCAATACCTACATTTTAAAGTATGATGAATATATTAGGCTATAGCTCGGAACATAGCAAACATTATATTTTGCAAAATTAGGTGTACGGGTTTTTCGTGAAATCATTGTTTATGTTTCTATGTAAACAGTTAATATATAACTCATCGACAAACTGTCATGAATGACAATAGAAAATGTCATACTATTTCTGTTCAAATGATATTACTGACATCTATCTTCGTGTTCGCTGAGAACGTTTATTGAAGCTCACGAACACGCTTGGCAACATGATGAAAAGGTTCATGTCTCGAGCAATTCTCGCACACATTTATTTGATCTAGATAAATGATTCTATAGGTTTTACCAGATAGGATCCTAAACCGAACCGGTAATCGAAGATGTAATCTTTGTAAAAACGCATTTTGACAACCGGAATTATCAACAGGCTTCATTGAATAAGAGTGTACTGCTAGGTACAAAGTTTGGTTTTCTCATAGTAAAGATTGTAATCGAAACAAATGCAGCACAGCACTTTTTGTATATAACTCTTATTGTAGGGGTAAAAATTGCTGAAATATACTGGTAATAGTGGGTTGGAGTTGTTTTCGTGTGCGAAATTTTGTCACAATCCGTCAAGTCGACAAAGATTTTTCATTAGGGCTGAACTGACAAACGTAAACAATGGCTTTTTCCGCGAATTTCTCGTCATTGAAAATCGCTTAATCAATCCAATCACGGTCATTTCGAAGAGGTACAGCGCAGATCATTATATCGATTCAGCTCCACCCCACCCAATCCATTTTATATCAGGTTCTTAAGTGTATGCCAAATATAGTTTCATTGGCTATTTAGCCGGGCACTAAAGATTGTACACGAAAAAAAATGCAGCAGACAGAAATAATCACCAAAAATCATTTAAGGTCGGATATTCTTGAAAGTCTTAGGAATAAATAAAACATATAATAGCTATGTTTTTGCAAAGTTGGTTTATTCTAACTTCCTTTCAACTTCGGTTATGCGCCTTCATCACCTTTATGACATGTAGTCCACCCAATCTTATTGTTTGCTGGACGAATCAGACGAAAGAATTGACCTTCTTGGCCACGTCCTCAATCGAGTGGTTCTGATAGCGCTTGAAGTAATCCCTCATCTTCCTTGCGTTCACGGGGTCGGTCATCTTCGATTTTCTTCCGCTGGGTCCTCTGGGTCTCCTTGAACAAATTGCCGTGTCTCAACTGTTTCGCAATCGATCTATGGGACTGGCTTGAATTTTTACACGACCGCACTGATATTTTTTCCGAAGCACGCCTTGCTTGGAAGGCATCTCAATAACCCTTGCACTTCGACACAAATTTTTCATTAGGGCTTAACTGACAAACGTTAACAATGGCTTCTTCCGTAAATTTCTTGTGACAGCTACCCACAGCTACCCACGTAAGCCTCCAATTCTATCGGATAAGTGATGACCGATTTAACCTATTTAACATTCACAGATATTTTGCGTACGCGTCGCACCTTAGTCGGTATATCTTTTTTCCGGGCCCGTAACTGATTTGGATTTTCAAGCCAAAAGGCTGGTAGTTCTGGCAGCTTGAAGGATTCGTCATTACTTCGGTCATCGTGGTTTCGAAAACAGTTTTTTCGTTCAAATTCGAAAAATATTTCGGGAAAATGTATTCACTGTATTCTGCTCACCTAGCGGAACACAGTGAATACATTTTCATCTCCAGAATTTGAATATCAAACGAAAAAACTGATTTTAATTTTTTGATAATGACGGAAAAATGATGATGAATCCTTCAACCCTAATGCTTCCTCGTATATATCACAGTTTAGCTGCTTGATGGCACGATGAAAACGATGGATCGTCTGGACGGTGCTTTTGTTGAAATAGTATTTTATGGCAATGTCGCCATCCGAGAGTCCTGGGTTTGCTCTAATTGTCCTCAATGCAATTCCCAATCGTAAGTCGCACTACGAAGCTTAGTGTGGTCCTTCCAAGCAAAAGTTTTCCGTTCACAGAAACGTTTGAGGACACTGCACACGGTAGACTTATCAAAATTAAACGATTTCATATGTTTTGAATCTTATCCTAATGAACCGTAACAAAACTCACATTACTACTGAACGAGGAGAGTTTCTGAAATAATCTGCTGTCAACACATTCAAAAACCGACTACTTCGAGCGCGTCAAAATAAAATATGCAGTGCGTCCTGATTTAAGGTGATGCAAGGGTTATGGAAATATATATATACCTTTCTCTATTTGGATTTTTGTTTCAGTATTTCTGACAAACTATTTCAAGGCTCAAATCTCAGATTCTTGCTGCACAGCAACATGCAAGTCATTGAAGAAAAGTATGTGAAATTATTGCTGTTCTTCAGATTTATGTTGAAATTCGCAGTGGCGATGAACGGCGGTCATTATGGCGGTTACTTTGGTATTCCAGAGCTACCTCACCTTAAAGCAAGAAGCGATTCATCTGATCTAAAGATTATACGAAATTTAACTGTCCAACAAATTATTGCGAAACTTATCGATTCCAAATCAAAATGTAATTGAACCATTATCAACTTAGTTCCAGATACAAGTCCCTGTAGAAACCACAGCGTGAAACTCAAGAACACTGTCAACTGTCAACCACACTTGCGGTGAGTACAGTCCTCCCCATACCAGGGTGTACAGCTAACTCCTCGAATGATTTGTTATCTACCGATAGATATTGGCAGATTGCTGTTGCTCCCGAAGGTAAGGAGCTCACGCGCGCGCATCCAACCGAACCCACCCGCACCGGTACTGGCTTACTTAGTCAAGTTCACTTCTGTGTGGGTCACTCAATCTCCCTGTCAACCGTGTCTCGACTGTCTTTGTGGTCGTCGTCGTCGACGTCGCCGTCGCCATCGGTTTATCTCCGATATCCGATTGATACTGTTGGGCTCGGGGCTCGTACTCAGTTTGTTGTTTGGTCCATTATCATCAGTTGTGATTTGAAATCGCAGAACGTCGCATACCCATCGATGAGCGCTCGCGTCCGTTCGTATGTGCTCGGTTAGCCCTAAGAAGTGTTCCTACGACGACATCGCAGTTAGTTGAAGAAGTTTTTGGAAACTATCGTCAAAAAATAAACATTAAAAAAAAAATAGAACGGTTGAGTGACACTTCCGCCAGAGGCAGTTGCGATTAGTGAGCTAGTTTGTCGTTAGAAGGGTCAGTTGAGCAAGACTGATTTGTAACGCGATTTCGACTGTTGTTGGAGTGGTGCTTCGGGATCGTCGGTTGAGATTGATGGGGTTCAATCTAATTGGATTGGCTTTGTGGAATGTGTTCGATAGTGATGGATGAGTTCTAATGGTCGAGATGGCAATTTTGGTATTAAAGAGCTACCATTTCCATTTACAAAAGAATTCACTAAATGATTCACGCAAACGCAAATATTTGCCAATATATTAAAGCTGCTAATTCCCTAAGAAGGCGCGAATCCATATCAGTTTGTTTCATAAGTGGTTATCAATTACTGCCATAAAGATGGGTTACTTCTAGCGCTTGTCGCAGTGTCCGCTAGTATGATACTAGACCATACATGGGAGTGAATTTTGACAGAAAAAAGTTGGGATTCTCTTGTCAAATATAACATAGTACTATTCACATTTCATTGAAGGCATCATCCTAAAATAAGATTTTGGCATAATTTTTATACTTATTAGAGCTAGTGTTTTTTTATTTACGTTACATTGATTAGTTTTTTAATTAGACAAGTAGAAATACTTTTGGGTGATCAAGTACTACAGCCATGGGTCTCAGATAACCGAAGTCATTAATTTGCGCGCAATACTGATAACCAAATAAGAGATTCGGTGCACAATCAAGGCGCGAGAATAATTGAGTTAGACTTTTGCTAGGGTAAAGGGATGTAATGTTAGCCTATCAACTTCATTCGGTCTATGTACTAAATATTTAATTTAGCGATAATCAAAAAAATCATGTTGTTATTAGCATGACCCATGTGACTCGAAGTAATTCAGACAATATTAATCAGCTTATAGTTGTTCACTTCCGAGTAAATTTCGATTTCCTGAGCTTTTGGGGCATCATGATATCACTGGTTAAGCTGAATAGATGATCTCCACGATCTTTAAGGGATCTAAATTGTGTGCATCGATAACCGGTAAGTACAACTAACGTTCCATGAATGACAACATTTTACAAGAATATCTAGACCCAATGTTGGACATTTTTTTGTATGGACCATAACAATACATACGTGTTACGTACATCAGCATTTAGGTCACCTCAAATGCAAGATAATGCCGCATTTGGCTAATATCGTACTGCAACGCTATGATAATGCTTCATTAATGCTATTTTGCATTCGAAATGCTTGTTACAGGCTACAAGCATTTCAATAGCATTTGAAATGCAACTTTACTACAGATAGCTGAAGATGCTGTTATAAAGCTAATATAATGCTTGTAGCATCTGAAATGTGGATTTAGGATTGATTTACTGCATATGCTAATAGGGTATGTGTCCCTTGACTCAGCCTATTATGCGATCACATTTTTCATTATAACTCATAAAGTTTTTAAGCTATAAGCGAGATTCAACTAGTTATACACTTGCAAAGATAAGTTTGATAAGACATTTGGTAGCACGTATCACTAAAAGTTACACAACTATTTTTATAATGCCATAAACTTTCGAGGGATATGGATTTAATGTCGGTCTATAGGCAACAAATTGGGTCTATTCGTGGATGCAACTTTGTCCCATTCGATGGATTAATTACTGAATATAGTCTTTGTACGGTTTTTTTTTCTAATTTTATTAATCAAGGCATTGTAAACTGTACTGGATTGACTTAAAACAACATTTCACAATACAAACTTAAGTAAAACTGCCTCAAAACACTTACATGAAGTTCATATATGATTTATCAGCCAATCAGTAATGAAAACATTATAATTCACTATACAATGATTTTGTCTATTCGATTTGTGTTTAGATGAGCCACTTGAATATAAACAACCGCAAATTCATGCATTTCCACTTGAAATTTTACCAATAACAACCTTTTTACTACGTTATTGATACAACAGGCCATACTTGGGAACATACAAAATAATATGTTCCCAACATTGGGTCTACGATTTTCTTGTAAAATCATTGTTATTTTAGCTATGTGAACAGTTAGTTTGTAACGTGTAACTATTTGCTGCACATCCAGACTGCATTACTTGCTTTATCGATTCAGTTGAGCCAACTTTAGATCGCTTGAAATCGTGTAGACCATCTGTTCAGCATAACGAGTGAAATCATGATGCCCCAAAAGTTCAAAAAAACCGAAAATTACGTGGAAGTGAACAACTATAAGATGATTAATATTGTCTCAATTGCTTCGGATTACATCGGTCATCCTAATAGCAACATGATTTTGTTGATTATCGCTAAATTTATGACACATTTGGTACATAGGCCGAATGAAGGAGCTAGGCTTACATTACATCCCCTTACCCTACTTATTGGTTTTCTGGGGAGCGTTTCCATTCGAAATGACCTGAAAATGTGGAAAATTATTTTCGTTATTTTTTTATTTGAATGAAACTTTGCATTCGCGTTTGGCTTAAGAGACTGAGCATTTTGCGCACTAACATAGATTTTTGTGACTCAAGAGTCAGTTTTAAAATGGGCGTAAGCATTTTGAATACAACTTCAATTATTAATTTGTTGCTTGAAAACCCCTCAACTGTCTCAAAACAAGTCGTGACCCTATGTGTGAGGATTGCGAAAAATATATACACTGGAAAAAAAAATTCGGAACAAAAAATCAAAAATTAACATGAAAACTTATATGTCTCAAAAAATGATTTCCTTATTTTTTTTTTGGCTGTAAAAACGTGAAGGTATTATGCAAATTTTGACGAAGACTCCAGGATGTAGAAATGTCAGAGAAAAAAGTTTCTAGAACATCAACTTTCGGTGCATTTCTCAAAATTTTAATAATTGCAGGAATAAACGTGTTCTGATTATATAATCTGATTTTTGAAGTATTTAAAAAAAATTAAGCTCCTGGTAATTACTTTCATAAGAGCATCCGTTCTCGAGATATTTGCGATTTATTTTATCATGCTCGAATAGTTTTCGAAAAACCGACCTTTTCATAAGTTTTCCTAGATTCTCCAATTACAAGAGTTGGTTTTTCGAAATTTATAATAAATTTTACGCCAGTCTATCACTGACCGCAAGATGATTGAATGAACGGCTCAAATAAAACAGATTATAAACTATAGAGGATGCTTAGCGCTACTGTTCATCTTGTTCTCACACGCGAACATGCCGGGTACACGACATATTCACAACATAAAAACCAGGAAAATATATTGGTTTTTGAGACACACGAAAAATAATTTAAGCAATGGCGAAGTTGTCATAGTTTGTGATATTTTTTCGAAAATTATACATTTGATCTTCAAGATGCCGTTCACTATTTTGGAGTAATAACCAAGCCACAATTCATCCTTTTGTTATTTACTATGTCGAAGTATACAATAAGAAGCAAAATAGGCATATGTTGAACGAAAATTTTAAAAATACTGTTTGTACCATTTTACCCCATATCTATTGAACCGTTCATCCAATCGTCTTGCTGTTAAAGAGAGAGTTGTAGAAAACTTAACAAACATTTCGGAAAACGTTTTTGGTAACTGGAGAAACGCAAATATTATTCGAATATGATGAAATAAGTCGGAAATATCTCGAGAACGAATGCTCTTACGAAGATCATCATCAGGAGCTTAAAAATTATAAAATACTTCAAAATTCAGATTATATAATCAGAATACGTTTAGTTCCGCAAATATTAAATGTTTTAGAAATACACCAAAAGTTAATGTTCAAGAAACTTTTTTCTCTCACATTTCTCACATTCCTGGAATTTTCGTCAATATTTGCGTAACACCTTCAAGTTTTTACAGTCAAAACGAAAAGAAATCAAATTATCGTTTTTTGAGATATTAAAATTTTCATGTTAATATTTGATTTTTTGTTCCGAATTTTTTTTTCAGTCTATATTTTTATTTAAATCTTCACACATGGAGCCACAACTTGTTCTTAGACAGTTTTTTGTTCAACTAAAGGTTTTCGAGTAACAAATTATAAATAGAAGTGCCTTGACTCTTGAGTCCAAAAATTCTTTGCATCAGTGGAAAAAACTTACTTTCGTGGCTAAAACGTGTGTACAAAGTTTCAATTTAATCGGAGACACTCGAAGTTGTTCGGTAGATAATTTCGGCTGGAAACGCTCTATGTTCCCAACTATGGCCCGTTCTATCATTTTAATTTTAAGTGGAAATGCATGATTTTTTTATGTTGGCTCATCTAAACACGAACCGAAGGAACAAAATTATGTTAGAGTGAATTATAATGTTTTCATTATCGAATGGCTTATAAATCATATATGAACATCACTTAAGTGTTTCGAAACAGTTTTATTTTAATTAGTTTTGTTAAATTTGATGTAAGGTAAACCGAATATATGGCAATGCCTTAAATAATAACATGACAAAAAAAAACAGTTGGAAGACTGCATATGATAATCAATCTATCGAATGGGACGGAGTTGCTTCCATGATTAGACCCAATTTGGTGCTTATAGACCAACATTAAATCCATATCCATCAAAACTGTCTGACTTTATAAAATGAGTTGTGCAATTTTCCGTGATACATAACACCGAATGGCTGATCAAACTTCTCTAAACAAGTGTATAAAGACTGTATTCGATGAAATTTGGACACACAAAATAGGTCACCAAAAACTTTCCTTGAACCCGATTCTTTTCAAACTTTCTGGAAATAAAGTACTACTAAATGGTTATGTTTTGACATCATTGGTTTATTGAACCTCTTCTCCCAACACAAATGCCCGCACCTTTGCCTTGACCCCTTTCATCAAATTTTGGGCAATGATAGGACCGACTTGCTTACTTACTTTTAACCACACTTTCTTTAGTTCAAGTTCATTTTCTATCAGTTTTGGAGTTTTACCGAGCTTTGCCTTCATGGTTGCCCAAAATTTTTCAATTGGGCGAAGTTCCGGAGTGTTTGGAGGGTTGACGTCTTTTGGTACAAAAACTACATTATTATCTTTGTACCAGTCTAAGACGGTCCGGGCATAGTGGCAAGATGCCAAATCCGGCCAAAACAGTGTCGGGCCATCGTGAGATCTCAAGAAAGGCAGAAGTCGTTTTTGGAGGCATTCGTCCTTGTAGATTTGTCCGTTGACGGTCCCAGAGGTAATGAAGGGCTGACTCATTTTGCCTCAGCCGCAGATCGCTTGCCAGACAAGGAATTTTTTGGTGAATTTCGACAGTTTCTTCTTCCGTACCCTCTCCGGAACGGCCAACTTAGAGATGGCGACGTAGTGTTCCTGTCCTGGCATTTGTTTGGTGTCGGCTTTAATGTAAATCTCATCGTCCATCACAATGCAGAACGGTTTTAAGAGCCACTCCCTGTACAGTTTTCTTGCACGAGTTTTGGCCACCGAGTTCTGTTTATCGCTCCGATTCGGTGCCTTCTGGACCTTGTACACATGTAATCCAGAACGTTTTATTGTTTTCTGCACAAAACAAACTAAAACATTCGCCTTTTTCACAACATCCCTGATCGAGATGTTGGGATAATGCTTAAATTGGTTCAATACCATCCTGGCCTTCTCAGGATTTGATGTGCCACGTTTTTTGCCACTAACATTTTTCCGCTTGGTTGTCTTACGGTCCTTGAACGATTTGATCACATGAGATACGGTTGAATGTGCGATTCCGAGTTGTTTTCCGATCCATCGATGAGAAGCGTTTGGGTTTTCGAAGTTAGTGCCCAGAATTTGTTGGCGCACTATTTCTTCATTCGAAGCCATCACTGAAATCACTCGACTGATTTTCACGAAACTCATTACACAATTGACACAACACAATGAAATACATTCAGTTAAAATTTCAATAATTTTTACCCACACGCTAAAAATTTACGAACAATTGCGTGTGTCCAAATTTCATCGAATACAGTCTTTAAATAGTTGAATGTCACTTACAGCTGAAATACTTACAGACAAATAGAAACATTAATCGATCATTGCATATTAGGCTGAGTCAAGTTACACATACCCTACTTGACTTTTGTGGACATACATATGTATAATTTATATATTTTTTATTTTTTAAAAGACTGACCAGAACTAGTGTTATTGCACAGAGAACCACGTAAAAGTTGGAGCTTGGGAGTAGCTTTACATTTTCAATGTACATGTTTCACTAGTTCATTCTATTAATAAGAGTTTTAGTTTGACAACTGTTGGTTAGAGAGACCGTGTTTACCCCCCTCTGCGTCTCCACAATTGTCAAGGGAAGGATAGATCTGTGTTAGTGAGGCCGGTTATTTATAAGATTATGGATTCACTGCGGTAAGTGATGCGATCGATCAATGAAAGCGCAGTAGACTGCTTTTTATTTTAAATCTAGTGGTGATTAAAAGGAGGCAAATGACAAATGGCAAGGAAGGCGACCGGCCTGGGATAGAACTCCTGACCATCTGCTGTATTAAGCAGAACGGCTAACCACTGAGCTACCCAGCCACGTCTGTAGGAACAACCTACAACGCTCATTTTTTGCAGTATGGTGCTTCACTACTTGGAGCACCATACTGCAAAAAATGAGCGTTGTAGGTTAACGTTTACCCCGTGCTTGGAATAGGGTCTTGGGGTGCTTAAGTCGTTTCCTACCCTATAATCATGGAAAAACTATTCATAAATCTAGGAATTAAGACGATAACCCTTGTTACTACTCGCCTCAATATTATCTTTGAAAATACCGCTTGTTACCTTCATCGGAAACACAACGCATGCGTTAACTGGACGGTGAACTTTATTCTGCGTTCAAATCTTATAAATATCTATAGTAGATAAAAAACGGTTGTCCCTTACCCGTTTCTTCAGCTAGACTTGAATTCCCACACCTACGCTGCTCGCTGTTTGGTGGATTAATAACAATATGCGATACACTAATCCTTTCCAGATATCGTGGGCCATTCGCTTGACCGACTTCATTTACCTGCTGTTATCAGTTGTTTCAATTTTGTTTGTATGGATAAAATTACTTAGCGTATAAATCGAAAGGAATTCATACGGATGTCTAATGGATTTTTACGACAGTAAATGTTTTTAAATTTCAAATAATTCGCGTTTGAATGCAAGCCATCAAACATCACCCATTGAGCTGTGCAACGAGGACGTTAAAATGTACGCAAACATTCAAACACTATCAAGTATACAGACTCGGGGACATACAATTTCACTTCCAATTGAAAATCGCCGTGGTACAACGAGCTTTACTTTCATCCCTTTCAATTGAAACACATTATCTTCTTTTGACAGCTACTTCTTAGTCAGCTTCAGCAAAACAATCTACAAACAAACATCTTCGACTATACCAGTTTTCTGGAATTTTAATTTGATTCCATTATGTTTCAGAAAGATTAACATTTGTACTAGAAAACTATGAAATATGTTCAGAACCGAGTTCATCTTCAATAACAACAACAATAACTGGCTGTTGAAAAATGCACCTCAAATGCAAAGCATGCTATGACAAATAAGCCACCGTGGATCACAAGCGTGATGAAATAATAAACATTGGAAGAAAAAAAGGAAATGAAGAACCGATCACCGCTGCAATTCTGCTGTCAGAAGCACGATAACTGGAATCATCACCCATCATCTCATTCTCGTCATTTTATCGCCATAGTTTGCGATTCACGCCGGTATGTGAAATAATAATTCAAACTGAATCGGAGCGTTAAAGTGGGCAGCAAATCTGTTTAGCAATTCACCGTCAAACCATGATTGTCATATCAAATAATATAGTGCACGAGCCGGGAATATTTACGTTTTGACCAATTTCATCGCCAAATTTCTAAAAGGTAGCGATCATGTTACATCGACTGCTAATCACCTAGTTTGGTTAACCGTTTTCCGGACATTGGACTATGAAACATGTGATTCTTTGAGAATCGAATAAATTCTGCACGTTCCACTGAAATGTGTGGAACAAAGTGAACAACTACTTCGTTTTGATCGATTAAAATTATAATGCCAACCAATATGGATGTGTTTGTCTATTTTTTATAAATAGTTTCCTTAACTTTTCACTTGTCTTGTTAGAATTTTATTAAATTGTATGAAAGTTAATAATAATGTTTTGGCATGAACATATTTTCTTAATTTTATCCCACAAAAAAAGTCAAACAGCATGAACTGTTGCATTATTTACTACTGTGCCAAGCACGAACAATGTGTTTTTCAATCCCTGAATACCGCTCGGCTCATAAGCCGACCTTTCACACATGTGATCCGGCGGCAATTGCTAAAATCACAGGTAAGCGCAATATCTGGCACCTTGGTTGGACAATTCTAGTTTGGTTGTTTTACATATACAAGATGGCGTCATTAGCTGCATTCAGTAGCCAATATGTGAGGATGGAATCAAATGTAGTTTGAGCGAGTTTGAAGTCAGAACATTTTTTGTTTGTGTTTAAACTACATAGTTCGAAAGAAACATGTAGTTTTCTGCGTAATTTAATGCACATTAAAGGAATGCTAGATTTGGTAGAAATTCATAGGATATTTCATGTAAATTAAAGCTGGATTTCGCCTAAATCACAACTGTTGTATGGAATGTTGTAAACGATTGCCAACAATGTTGCAAACGATTTCGTTGTTTACACTTCCTTTGATTTGTAGTTAAACGAGGGGTGCTTGTTAAAATAAGCTAAATTCAGACATGATTTCCGTAACAGCAGGAGTCATAATGTATGAATAAATGAGACTTAGGAATGATATTTCGAAAACTAGTGCTCATTTTCAGTTTTATCCAGTTCTGTGTTGAGTTTTAAGATTCTCGTCTACTATTTATGTATTTCATTGAGTTGCGTTTGTAGTCAGTTTTTCCTTTTTAATCCTAATTTGCATTTGGTCATTTCTCATTTTATATTCTTATTTTCCTCTCTTCGTGTGATCATTTTTATTGTTTGATTATAAATACTAAAGATCAATAACTTTTCTATTTTGACGTTCCTTAAGATGATCACCCGAAGTTGTTTATTTTTTATTGAATAAAGATGCGCTTAATTTCTATTTGATACTTTTTTTTTGTTCGGTTGTCAGTTATTACGTTCTCATTTTCGTTTTTTTTTTTTTTTTTCTGAAAATGAGTACTGCATATAATTGAAAAATAAAGACTTACATTTTCATGCAAATTTGCATGGTTGGGAGATGTGTTTTTTATCGATCAATTTTTCATTAATTTTTTTATGGCATTTATGTTTATTGTTTCAATGCAAAATCCTTATTGTTCAGTTCATCTCATGTTCAACATTATATTTATATCTTGGTGAGTGTAAGCTTTTTTAGTGAAAAACCTGTAACAAGAAAATGAGAAGAAATATCAATAATTTCCAAGGTAATTTCCTTTTAATTCAAATTACCTTTATTATTTCTGTCAAGACAAGAAATTAAGGTAGCTGGAACTCAATGCAAATAACTAATCTTTCGTCTCATTTTCTATATTTTCTTTTAAGTCTATTTCACTTTTTATAGCACTAATGTTGATATATTTAGTGGTCTTTTATGTATTCTTTTTTTCATTGATTTTTTAATGGTTTCATTGCGAACCTTTCACATGTTCTTCTGTGTCATTTGTAGTTTAGAATTTTTCTGTAGTTTTAAGTACTTTTCATAGCATTTGTTTTTATTATTGGATGTTGCATGGATTTTGTTTCGGTATTTTTTTATTCAATTAAAAGAAGTTCTCGTTTTTATTTGATAATTTGTTTGAATTTAGCATTTTTTTTCAATGTTTTTTAATATTTATTTTATTATTGATGTGATCACTTGTTGTTATTTTTTTTCAATTCTTATTATCATTCTTCATGTTCCATTAAATTCTGAAAATAAATGGATGGAAAATGCAGTGCAACTTTGCTTGTTTAAATTTTTGTAGCGATTGTTAAATTGATTAATTTTGTAATTCTTATTGTAGTTGTTTCTCTGCTTAGTTAGTATTTTCAATGACAATTGTTTTTTTTTAATTTTTCTACAGGTATTTTTTTTGGTTTTTTTTTCCTAATTATTTTGATATTTTGTTGAGTAGTTATATTGAGTTTCTTTTTAATATGTGGTGTTGGTTTCTTAAAAGTTTGCACGTAATGATTTGTTTTGCTTATTAGTTTTTATTGAAATTTAAATGCATAAATATTGGTTGGGAAATTAAGATAGTTGAAAATTAACACTTCATTTGATCACTTCTAAAAAATACAAAATAAAACATTGAAACACTTTTTTCAAATTTTCGATAGTAAACGCGAGCAATTGAAGTGTTAATTTGAAAATCTCCTAGTTTTCCAACCACAATCGTTCTACTTATACTCTCAAAATTTGTTTTCTTAAATAGTGTTTTACAAAAAAGTGAAAGTGCATAAATATTGTTTGTTTTTTTGTTTTTTAACTTTCAAGCTATTTAGTATTCATTTAATTTATTTCTCAGTGATCATTGTAATTTGAAAAAATCGTAGAATTATTTTTTCTTCGTCGCCCATTTTTACTCCAAACTATGTGTTCATATTTCCATGTTTTAATTACATTTGTTAATTATGAATGTTGTTAAACTAACTTCAGTTGTTTGATACTCATTTGCTTACGTATACGTGTTTATTATTGTTTATTCGCTATATATTTACATTTATTTTTTTAAGTGTACATTAAAAAATGTTTAGTAGGCTTTGTTATTTTGAGTTTATCATTGAACCGTTCATTGTTTCAATGCACGCTTTCTGTACCTTTTTTATGTTTTAACTGCACAGATTTGAATTTTGTTTTGCTCATATTAACTATGAACTGTTTATTTTTTCAATAACGCGTATTTCCTTATAGTAATAACATTGTTATAACAATATTATTATCGCTTGGGTTTTATTATTGGTAACAGTTCATTTTAAGTGAGTGCATATTTTTGATCATTGTCTTTTTTTGAGTGATTGTCTTTCGTTGGAAAATTTGGGTATTCGTTTTTATTTTTTTATGATCATTTTATTATATTAATTTCTTTGTTTTCATTTAAGTTTTCCATTACTCATTTGATTTTAGTATTCTATTAGGTCATTTTTAGTATTCCATTATTTCTCATTTCAGTTTAACAATTGCTTGGTTTTTTAAAATGGTTTTTTCATTTATTATGTTCATTTTATTTTCAAAATTTCTGTTTTTTTATTAGCCTTCTTACATCAATAGAAGGGTATTAAGATCGCTTGAAAACTCGACTTTTTATCCGAGGCCCACAGGGCCAAGTGTCATATACCATTCGACTCAGCTCGACGAACTGAGCACATGTCTGTGTGTATGTGTGTATGTATGTGTATGTGTGTGTGTGTGTGTGTTACAAATAATGTCACATCGGTTTCTCAGCCATCTGTAAACCGATTTCAGTTCTATTGACGGCAAATGGAAGCTACAACATTCCCATAGAATTGATTTTTTTTTCATTCGGACATTTCGTTACGAAGATATGAACGAAACAGTACTTGAAGGCCTATTATAATAGTAATCAAACAGTTTAGTCTCCGATTACATACTGAGCTATTTGTGTACCGATTTTAGTTTTGTTGGTGCCAGCTATGATATCTCCAAATAACTGGTCAAAATTTCATTATGATTGGATAATTCTTCATGGAGATATGACCAAAACAATACCTGAGAGCACATAATTGTGAGATGACAATATACTCGTTGCAGTGCAAAACCGAACAAGACCAATCACACCAATCGATGCCGCTTGCATTCTATTGTGTCGCATCTGGTGCGTTGTATAGCACATACAGCGGACTAGCCACACTATGCGACTGTATAGAATTAGAGCAGCAAACGAGTATATTCGAAAATTACACAAAATCTCCATTTAATATAACCAATTTTCAACGAACCTGTACTTATTAAGCATATTGAATCCATATTGATAATCAAAATTGACGATTAGTATTGCCTAATAATTCATTCTGATTCAGACTGATTATATGAAAATGTTATTTATGTAATTTCTCCTTTTATATAACTAACAGAAACAGGTCATTAAAGACTATTAATGGTTATATTTTAATCACATCGATGAACAGTACGTTAAGGATTGTCGAACGGTACCATTTTTGAACACAAAATATGACATATCGAATATTCCTGGACCTTCCTGGAATTTCTGATGAAAATATGTATCCAGTACCATATTGGCCACATTTGAGTTCGTAATTCTGATAAAGTGTAAGAAGGGTTCAGTCGCACCATCGGTGGATTAATTCAGGTTTTGTTGTATTCCATCACTCATTTGATTTTAGTATTCCATTAGCTCAATTTAATTATTCCATTATTTTGTTTCATAAGTTCTCATTATAGTTTTACAATTGCTCAATTTTATTTTTTTTATGATTTTTTCAATTTGTAAGTTCATTTTATTTTCTTAATTTCTTTGTCTTGATTTTCAGTACCTAATTTTTAGTATTCCATTACATAGTTTTATTATTTCTCATCATAGTTTCATAGTTTTATTTTTCTCTCTTTTTTGATGTTTAGGTTTCTTAATTGAGTGTTATTATACAAAAGTTTCATTGCAGGCAATTCATTGCTTGGTTTGAAAGTTTTAGCGCTCATTGGCTTTAATGTTTTTACAGCTTACTGTTTTGTAGCTTCTTGTTATTATTTTCATTTTTCATTGAGTAGTTATGTTGAATTATGTACAAGCTGTTTATAGCTCATTGTCAAGATTTTTAAACTTTACAAAAACTGTGGGTGCTAATATTACTGTATTGTATTGTGTTGCATCTATCCCTTTTCTATAAAGTTTTCATTATTTAATTTTTTATTGCTCATTTGCCTAGTTCAGTTTTCATTCTAATTGCATTCTATCTGCTTGCATTAATTTTTATTTAAATATTTGGTGCTCGTTTTCAGTTTGAATATTTATTTGAATATTTTATTGTTTGTTTTAAGGTAAAAAATGTGTAGAGTTTTTTAACTCTCAATCTTTTGAATGTTCATTTTCATAAGTTTTCCAGCATATTTTTTTCGTCACTCACTCTATTCTTCAAATTTTGTGTTAGATTTAAGTGCTTATTATTCTGTTTTACATTTTATTGATTTTATTTTATGATAGTAAAAAAGCTCTTCCCGAATAAAAACTGCTCCTAGGTTTACAATTAAATGTGTTGTAACCGTACAGTAGAATCTATAGTATGTACAATTAATAGTGTTGTTCACAACGATTAGATAGTAAAAGGAGTTCGCACAATAGAATCTAATGTAAATTGAGACATCGACAATAGAAAAGGGGGGGTTGTTATGTATCTTAGCTATAGAAAAAATCATTTTTTTCCTAACAAATTTGTGTCAATTACTATTAATTGTATTGTTTCACAATTGTTGAAAATCCTAGCATATGGAGTGAATTGTATATCTATTGTGATGACAATATGGTTTGTTTCATTTATCTGATTCACGAACAATAAGATTTATGGTCAAAAATAGATTTTATATTTATTTTATATTATTGTATTGTAATTTTTGGTAATTTTTATCCAGGTTTTCATTTGTTATTTATTTTTGACAGAGATTGAAACTCTCACTCAGCTGGGTGAAAACCATGCTCTCTCTCAAGCAGGTTGTCGATGAGTAGCGAACCGTTCACATTTTCATCTCTCCTTTTTCGCCGATAATTCATTATTCTCTCTGTTGCATACGCGAAAATATCTCACTCCACAATTCAACGAACATATTTTTCATGTCACATTTTTCACTGAAAACATGCTTAGATCGTATACGAGGAGCAAAAACCGAAAATAAGGCCAAGTCGGTGCACACTGGTACCGCCATGGACCATCATTATAGAATTATAATGTCAGAATAAATCAGGCATGAAGACGGGTGCATTTTCAGGTGTCAAAAATTAAGTGAAAAATAATTATCGGCATCTAGGATTCACTGAAAAAGAAACGATTTTTCAGCTACTCATGCTCTCCGAAAATTATGAATCGCCGTTGCTTTTCTCGCGAAAACTGCTGTGAGCGTATAACAGTCTCTCGCTCACATTCTCACATTCTCATTTGTTTCTCCAAGCGGGTGAAAAAGGACGTTTCTCTTCTCAAGTAGGCGAAAATTTTGGTCTTCGATTTTTGACTTAGGCGTGTTCATTGTTGATTTCATTTATATTTCGTTGTATTTTAAACGTTCATTTTGAATTTTGTACAGTTTACATGCAACTTAAAATTTGAAATTCGGAATTTACACTTAACATTGAACTTCGCATTATTTCATAGTTTGTTTTGAGCGCTTCGTTATGTTTGAATTGCACAACTTTGAAATTTGTTGTGCTAATTTTGATTATAAATTGCTAATTTTTTGAACTACGCATTTCCTTATAGTTGCTGTGAAAAATTCTATTCACTTGTGTCTTATTATCGATATTAATTCTTTTATCATTTTAGTGCACATGTTTGTTCGTAAGTGCTCGTTTTCAGATTGACGAATATATTTTTCCTTTCACTCAGTTTTTCTTGCAAATTTAAAGCGCTCTTTTAAAGTGTTTTTTTTTTTTCAATTGGTTTACTTTCCGTCAGCCTATTTCCACACAACGTGGTGGCAACAACCGACACCAGGAAGACAACTTCATTACCTAGACCCTACATATCGCACTCATCAACACATGAGCCGGGATCAACGGCTCTACTTCTGGAAGTGTTTTAAGTGCTTTGGAAGATTTTTAAGTCCCTATTTTCATGTTTTAAGTACATATATGAATTATTGATGTTGTAAAGCTCCGTTTAATTATTTGTTGTTTTTTTGACTGATGCGTTTTCATTTTAAATTGAATTCGCTTTTCGTTATATATTTTACGCTTATATTTTTAAGTGTTGAGTTTTTAAGTTTTCAGTAGTGTTTGTCATTTTGAATTTCATAGTGAAGCTTATATTATCTTTACAAATGAGATTTTAAGCCGGAGGCTGGTTCGACTCTTCTTCATTGTAGTTTTTATTGTTTTACTAGCTGATCCCGGTGCGAGCGTTGCTACGCCTGAAACTAAATAAATGAACATTACATAGAACTGACGCTCTTTTTTAATGAGGTTTTTTTTTAATAATAAGGAGTTCAAACTTCTATCAGAACATTTTTCTTACCCAGACAATACACAGTTTGTGGCTTAGTTACCTGGATAATTCTCAGGATTGGTTGAAATTTGTGTTTGAATTCACCATAGAAACATTTCTTTCATTCGAAAAATCCCGCATACCATTTTTGATTCCATTTGCTTTATTAGTTCTCGAGTTATGCAGAAATTTGTGTTTCATTTGTTTGAGAGCCCCCCCCCCCCCCCCCCTTCAGAAGGCGGAAGAGTCTCAATGACCATAACAACATTTCTCTCCTTCAAAAACCTCCATATGCCAAATTTGGTTCCATTTTCTTGATTAGTTCTCGAGTTATGCATAAATTTGTGTTTCATTTGTATGGGAGCCCCCCCCCCCTTCAGAAGAGGGAGGGGTCTTAAATTAGCATTGAAACAGTATTTATCTACAAAAACCTCCACATGCCAGATTTGCTTCCATTTGTTTGATTAGTTCTTGAGTTTTGCAGAAAATAGTTTTCCATTTGCATGGGAGCCCCCCTTTCTTAAGGTGGGAGGGGTGTCGAACTATAGTAAGATCCTTTCCCGGACCCAAAAACCCCTGCATACACATTTGCATAGCGGTAGGGATAGTTCTCATGTTTGGTTTAAATTTGTGTTTCGTATGTATGGTAGCCCCCCTTTTCAGAGTGAGGAGAGGTCTCAAATTACCATAAAAACATTTCTTGCGTTATAAAAAACAAACGCATACCAATTTTGGTTCCATTTGCTTGATTAGTTCTCGAGTTATGCAGAAAATAGTTTTTCATTTGCATGGGAGCCCCCCTTTCTAAAGGCGGGAGGGGTGTCGAACTATAATAAGATCCTTTCCCGGACCCAACAACCACTGAATACAAATTTGCAAAGCAGTAGGTATAGTTCTCATGTTTGGTTGAAGTTTGTTTCTTTTGTATGAGAGCCCCCTTTTTAAGAGGAGGGATGGGCTTTGAACCACCATAACAACATTTCATGCCTTAAAAAACTCGTCCATTCCAAATTTGGTTCCATTTGCTTGATTATTTCTCGAGTTATGCAGAAATTTGTGTTACATTTGTTTGAGAGCACCCCCTCCCCCCTTCCTCCTCATATGGCGGAAGAGTCTCGAATCACCATAGAAACATTTCCCTCCTTCAAAAACTTCCACATGCGAAATTTGGTTCCATTTCTCTTATTAGTTCTAGAGTTATGCAAGGATTTGCGTTTCATTTGAATAGGTTCCCCCCCTTTCAGAAAGGGGAGGGGTCTCAAATCAACATAGAAACATTTTTTGTCTTAAAATATCATCACATGCTAAATTTCGTTCCGTTTGCTTGATTAGTTCCCGAGTTATGCAGAATATTGTGTTTTATTTGTATGGGAGCCCCCCCTTTTATGACGGGGAGGGTTCTTAAGCTACCATTAAAACCTTTTTTGCCTTTAAAAACTCACACATGCTAAATTTGGTTTCTTTTGCTTGATTAGTTCTCGAGTTGTGTAGAAATTTGTGTTTCATTTGTATGGGAGCCCCCCTTTTCAGTATAGGGAGGGGTCTCAAACCATCATAAGATTGTTCTCCGGTCCCAAAAAAATCTGCATACAAAATTTCACGCCGATCGGTCCTTCCGCTCGCGAGTTAAATCGTGACAAAGGAAACCCCAACTCATTTTTATTATATAGATAGATTACTCACTTTTTTCTGCTTATGTTATGTTTCCCAATTTTGAATTTTGTTGTTTATTTTCCAATTATTTTCCAGTAGCCGCTCAAAAATTTTATTGATCTCTATATCTTATTTTATTTTTGACAGTATTTAATTTTAATTCGAGTGCATTTTTTTTTTCATTTTGAGGTTTTATTGCTCTGTTGTTATTATTCTTCATATCTTATTTTTTATTGTAGTTAATTTTACTTTTTACTGCATAATTTTCCATAATTTGCTCATTTTGAATTCTTGATTTTTTATTATTGCGTGTTCGTTTCCTTCTGTTTGCAACTTTATGACTATCTGTTTATTGTTTGTTGCTTGTTAACATATATTCATTGCGTATTTTTAATTTTTAATGTTCATTTCCCTTTCCGGATTCCTGTTGTTTCAAATTTCAGAAGTTTATTTTCAGTATGCTTATGTTTAGTTGTTCAATATTAGTTTTAATTATTGCACAGCTTGTTCTTATTTTTGAAAATTGTGTTTTGCTATCGTTGACAATACATTGCAGTTTTCGAATTTCATTTTGATGTTAAATTTATAGTGATATATATCAGTATACTGATTCTTTGAAATTTAAGTAATTAATTGGATTTTTCCATTTATTTATCGATCATTTTCAATGATTTAGTTCATTATTTTGCAATCTGTGCGTCAAGACCTACCAGATTTATAAGCATTACATCTTTTGGAGAGGGCCCTCCCTTAGCTCAGTCGGTAAAGGCGCTGTTACAAAGCAACATCATGCTAGGGGTGGCTGGGTTCGATTTCCAGTCTCGACTCCATGGGTAATAGGGTATGATTATACGCAGCCGCGCAGCCATACTAATGCAAAAATGGTACCGGGCATCGAAAACTCTCAATTAATAACTGTGGAAGTGCATTTAGAACACTAAGTTGAGTGGAAGCAATAAGATTGAAACGCTAAGAAAGAAGAAGACCTACTGGATAAATGGTTAAAAACGGCTGAGAAAACGTGCTCAATGCGTTTGGAGTAATTAATGCAAAGTAAGCATCCACTAAGAAATTCTAAGAAATTTCAACATAAACTTCGATGGTATTCTGTAATAAATTTCGGAACTAATGGTTTTTAATTCTAGTATTAGGATTATAGATTAATTCTATTATTTAATATATAATTTTAATTCTATCCTGTTGAAACCTGAAGAACGCGAAGAAAACATCTGTGTGGGATGTTTTCTTTACGTTCTTCACGTTCCAGAGTCTCCTGGAGCAAGTTCCTTTGAAACAGTTAGTGTACAACGAGTTGGCCACAAGAGGAGCTCTAGTCTTTGGGAAAAACCTTATTGTATGTATGCACCCTGCTTGAAACGTTGATTGTTTTGCTTAAATTTTTTTAAAGGAGAAACGCCTAAGAATCTTATTTCAACATTACCACCTGACATGAAGGTCAGCTGTTAATAAAATTATCAACAAACTATGTCGAATGGTTTGTCCGTTTGTTTGTTTACCATCTGTATAAAAATGTTCATCTGTCTTAGATCAAAAGCTGTAGTCATCAAACAGTTTGCGCCGCAATTGATAAAAAACCATCATTTGCTTTATTTTGCTGGTTGAAGTATATTTCCAAAACAGTAAAATTGAAGTTGTACAGAGTTGACAGCAGTGAAACTTTAATTCCCATGGAAGCGCGTGGTGGCTCATGTAAGATTTAATCGATACTATACTAAATTACTACAGTGTTTTCGGGAAGTTAAAACTTTTCATAAAATTGCTCATATCTCTCCATCTATTGCGTTCAGTATCTCCAGATATACCACCTAAATAATATACAAATCAAAGCCCATCCTTCGACACGCTCGTCACAGCTCTACGCCCATATTGATATTCAAATCCCGCGCGCACGCTTCTTCGACGATCACCTCGACGACGAAATGCCACCTGGAATACGTGCACATGTACATTGAAGTCACTCGTGTGTGGTGCATTTGCGGTGCCATCACTAGCACCTTTTCCGATCGGATTACCCTACGAAGATCCACTGGCACCGGTTCGAAATCGCAGTCCGAATCGGCAATTCAGTTTAGCCCTAATACTCTCCCGTCGATCGGGTTGTTAGCTCATATGGCTCATGTGTAAATAATAACTTATTTTGTATTGACAACCCATTTAGGCGTAGTGGAAGCAACCTGAGGCGATCGGCGGGGGAAAAGGGTAGAAACTACCATACGACGACATTGACATGAGTAATAAGCTTAAACCGAGCGATTATCAGCCAGCGAGCGGCGACAGAGGAAAGGGTAGCGAGCAAGTTCACTTCGGTTTGGCTGATCAGCACTTGCTGGAGGAAGGGGACAAAATACCTTTCGTCGACTCCGAGGATGAAGACGACAACGATGATCATGATGCTAAAGGAAACAGTAGTGGCAGCGCGTCCGGCAACGAAGACGACACCATGACTGAAAGTCAGGAAAATCTAGCGATGGCCTATGTCAATCGGTACCGGATGCCTTCGCTGGCGGAACGACGGAATCAGGAGAAGCTAACGGTTACGATCGAACATGAGAGGAAATCTCAAGCGAAGTGAGTTGGACATTGGTGGGATCATTCTGACGTACAAGTTATGTGATCTGTTTTGTATTTGTAGTGACCTCAAGGAGGAAGCCAAGGATGTTCCAACCGAGCTGAAAGCAGTCCAGGATAGAGCCATTGGGTTGCGTAGGAATTCTATTTCTCTACCAAGTTTAACGGTAGAAGATTTGGATGCGCTGCGAAAATCCAGGTTGGAAGAACAAGAAGAAAGTGCAGCATTGGTGAGTGTTTATGTACAGAAATAACGTCTCTTATCTTGGGTGATTCGATAACCATGTGTGGGAGTGCAAAAAATAGTCATTGGCTCAATAACGAAGGTTGTCCCCGTCTTGTGTGATAAGATATTGAGAGCTTTGTTTGGATTTTCTTCGATGCAAGCAAAGGCTTCCGTTTGCCGTTCGGCGACCATGTGATAACCTGCACACCATGTGGTAAAAGATGAAAGGGACAGAGTTCGTGTGTGTGTGTGTGAGTTGGTTTGATACAGTTCTGATTGCCAGCCAGAAGACGTAATGAAAAAAATAAACCTAATTAGGTTTGTGAAGCTAGGTGATTGATTACTTCATGGGGCAGCGGCGTCACGTGCTGGTTTGCTCTGCGGTAGCTTCTTATATTGTCTGAAGGTCGAGGTGTTATTGACTTAGCGGTTTCACAGGTTTTGTTTGTTTTTCATTATCTAGTTCAAAAGGGCAAACCGAAGGGTTGTAAACCGCTTACACACAGCGGGAGCCAATCAATAAGATCGGCAAAATGTTCTTTTTTATTTTGGCTAGCAATGGACGAAATGCGTGGAGAATTCCGCGGAGATTTCAATATAAATTTACGATATTTTTTGATGAATTTCTTTAGTCACTATGATGATTTTCAGCCTCCTGGGCTGAAACGCAGGTTATTATGACAGATCATGACGCAGTAGGTGTCTTTTTTTCCATTGGCGTGTTTTGGAAAATCAAAATTTTATGACGACCTGAACTTTGTTAAATATCGTTAACATTTAAACACAGTGAGCCGAAGAATTTTTAGACCACTGTCTGTCTGGGACACAACTGTCCATAAAATTAGATTGTTTTGACCAAACGTATATCTCATATGAGAATTATAGTGACGTTCATGTTACTAAAAAAATCGCAGGGGAATTGCTACAATGTGTTATGTAAACATTTTATTGTATTTCAAACCTTTGAAAGAATTTGACTGTTTTCAAACAATCACCGCTGAATCACAGTGTGTAGAACATGTTATTTTTTTATAAAACGTAACCAGTTTTCCTGTTTTGTCTGTCTCTATTTATTTAGACGTCAATCAAGTCAATCGTGGAGATTTAAAAGATTAGGTTTGAGTATTGACGCGACAATTCTGTTTCATATGAACATATTAAGGATCTTATAGGGTAGTTGGTAAACGAGTCGATTTTCTGTTCCGGGGATTGGAGGTCAAGGGTTTGATTCCCGATACAGTCAAATGTATTTCATGGTGAGTAATAAGGTCGACTACCCTGGAGAATGAGCTTATCATTGAGATACAAACTATATGATTGTGCTTATGATTTGGAACTCAGTTTGAATGAAACAAGTTATTTTCAAGTTAGGAATGCTAGATGTGACATAAATTCATGAGATATTTCATGTAAATATACAGTGACACAAAAAGATTCACCCAAAATAAATGTAAACATTAACGTAAAACTTGCTGCATTTCACGAGAGTCTGTAATTTAGATTATTCTTTTTCGTCAAATATTTACCAGGGTTTTACATTGCCTTCTCCTTTGTTGCAGATTCTAAAATAGACAATTTTAAAGGTTAAACGCATTTTTATTGGTATGACATAAGCAAAGATTATTGTTCGAAAATCAAATAACTCCAAATTAAAAAAATCTAAAATGACATCTCTTTGCTTCAATGACCAACTATTACTTCTTTGGTAAGCTTTGCACCAAAGTTTTAAGGTGCTGAGAAATCAAATCATCCTAAGCCCTTTGCAGCGCTACAAAATATGTGTGTTTGTTGGTAACACCGGTTTTCAACACATAATTATCGAGCATGGCCCTAAAATGTTCAATGAAGTTGAACTCTGGAGTGGCTATTCAAGATGTTTTATGCAAGAAAAATTAAGAAAGCAAAACTTGTTTTTACTGTGTGCTTAGGATCGCAATCCTACAACAATCGTCTAGTTATTTTCCAGTTCCATTTCCAGCATCGACTCATTGAAATTTTTAAGTTTGATATGTCCTACCTCGTTCATAAAGCCATTGATTTGGGCCAGATTCCTTACAGTAATCCATGAAAAATGGTTCCATCCAATGATTCGATCAGAAATCGATAGATTCAACCTATCTTTCACTGCTCGGTTGGTAATGCGTGGACCAGCGTTGATCTTACGGATTACACTGGTGTCTGCTCGTGTATCACTTTGGCGTTTTAGTCCTCTTCCAGCTCGATCAGCAACACTTCCATGCAACGCTCAGTACTGGAAAAAATAAAGTGCTCACAAAAACGTATAATCTTAAAGAGAGAGATTTTCAGAGACAACTTGAGACTGTACTCGACAAAACTCATATTTTTCTTCCGTTATATGCATAGATTTGAAAAAAAATCTACAACTGACAATAAAAAAGTTAACATTTATTGAACTGCTTGAGGTATTGACTGGAGAAATTAAAGTGCTCACAAGATTGCAGTATTAAGTATGCCCACCTCTCGCCTGAATCACTGTTTGTAGACTACACTGTTTCTTGCCAACCAATTCGAATTTGCTCTCATCAGACCACACCATTTGTTTCCGTTGTGAGTGGCCCCATCGGCATCGTAACTGTTGGTTTAAATCGGTCCACAAACTCGATGTTTTAACATATTTTTGTATTCTGCTAAAATACATATTTATCTGCCACATTTCCATATTGTTCGATTTTTTCCATACCTTCCTTCACCAGAGTAGGTTGAAGCAAACTTAGCAGCAATCCACTTGAACAATTCATAGTTCTGGTGGTCTTAAAACAAGAACAATAACCCTAAATTAGTGAACCAGTATAAATCTTCTGGTGCAATCATGAGAGGAAATATCATATTCAGCGACTGGGAACGACCAATACACGGTAAAATATAATTAAGTATGAATGAGCACTTTTTTCACCCAGTGCAACAACTCAATTCTGATACAATAGTATTGTTTGATATATAATATTAGAATAGATAGAAAAGGTAAATCGTATAAATCCATAAATATCAAAATGAATTTCTGTCCGGCTGCCTGTATGTCTGTCTGTCTGACCCTTATAAACTCGGAAACTACTGAACCGATCGGCGTGGAAATTTGTATGCAGTAGTTTTTGGCACCGGAAAAGGTTCTTACGATAGTTCGAGACCCCTTCTCACTGTAGAGGGGGGGGGGGGGGTCTCGCTCATACAAATGAAACGGAAATTTCTGCATAACTCGAAAACTAAGCAAGCAAATGGAACCAAATTTGGTATGTGGGAGTTTTTGGAGGCAGAATTTTTTTTTCTATGGTGGTTCAAGACCCCTCCTTTCATACAAATGAAACACAAGTTTCTGCATAACTCGAGAGCTAACCAAGCAAATGGAATTAAATTTGGCATGTAGATGTTTTTGGAGGCAAGAAATGTTTCTATGGTGTCATACAAATGAAACACAAATTTCAACTATACATGAAAATTATCCAGGTAACTAAAACACAAAATGTGTATTTTTCGGGTAAGAAGCATGTTCTGATAAAAATTTGTATACCTTTTTAGACAAGAAAGGGGGTGTTTGAGCTATTCTCAGTGCTACATTATGTATGCCCAAGAAGTTAATCTAAGGTTAAGCAAGAGAAAATTACGTTCAAACTGACAGGATATGGTGTTGTTTGAAGATATTTTTTTTTGTCTATGAAATGCTTCAACGTAGAGAGAAATACCATGGTAGGAATCACCGACCCGCGGGTTTAATTTCAACACACACACCTACGGTTTTTGCAGAAAATAATTTCGTTTAGTTCTACAATGATATTCACTGGTTTGTAAACGTTGCAGTAGAAAATACTATGACCTGTCAACATTTATGGCAGTTTTCAAGAAATCGCAGTAGTTTATACGGAAGTTATGGTCAATTGCCAAAGTAACATCCTTTTGAATTTTATATATAGTGGAGAGAAACTGATATATGTATTTGTTAATGAAGGCTTATTAAATCTAATAAATAATGCTGGTGAATCTAAAACATGTTTTAGAAAACACATTCCCTGATAAATAGACATTTATGGTCGTTTAAGTAATATTTGGGTGGGTGGGTCTATTTTTGTGCCAGTAACTGTAAGCCAGATATTGTCTGAACCAAGTATGTTGCATGAAAGATTGCAAAAAAAAATGTTGTTTACTCTTGTTCTTGCATGAAATTGAACGTGGGGAAATTTTATGCGGCTATTAATATGCATTATTTGTTTCTGTGCATGAAATGTGGAAGTGTTTCAAAGAACACTAAAGCCAAGTAGAAGAGCCCTCTATACCCACGGCTCTCAATATTTTTTTTTGTTGCAACCCACTCCTGGAAATTTGATGAGCTCTCGGTCTAATAACATTGAACTATTAATACAGGATGCCACAATATGATGATGTATGATATGCACTACCACCCTTTGTAGCACGGAAACGAAGTCCGACAGCAATGGGCTCTCCTCTTTGGTAGACTTGATCAAGCTTTAATAACCACTGATTATCCTAACCATGCCATTGTATGAAGGGTCAAAAACAGGTTAGAAGGATCGATAGGTAATTTCACTTATACGTTTCCACAGGGAAAAAGGAATCTCGTTCCAACAACAACACTGTAAAAATAATGAATTTTAAAAAGTGCGTAAAATTTCCCCCCATGTAAGTCCAAGCCTAAGGAATTGTAAGTAAGAAATTGTTTGCAATCTTTCTTGCGCTATACAACAATGTTTGCAATCTTTCATACAACAGACTAGACTTAGGCGTTATCTGGCATAAATTTAAATGAAATATCTCATTAATTTCTGACTAATCTAGCATTCCCTTAATGTGCATTAGATAACGCAGAAAATTAAATGTTTCTTTCTATCTGTGCTCTTTTCGAAGGGTTTTCACATGAACGGTTTGATAAGCGTTTTCAGAAACTGAGCTCTCAGTTTTCCTGAGTTCTGTTCTGGTTTCAACCCGACCTTAGATTTGCTCGATATTTTGGCTGAAAATGATAAAGGAGGAAGTTTGGCAAGTGGTTTTTGGAATTTTCTTTCGCTCAACTTTTCAAAAAATACTGAGCAAGTAAGTTGTTGTCACATTTTTTTTGTGACAGTGTGGATGACGAAACATCCGTAATCGTTGAACTCCAACAAATTCAAAATGGATGATCATTTCAAAAAGAAGAAAACATCGAAATTCGCATCGAAATACAGTTGCAATAAGCTGGTTGGGATCATTTTAATTGGGCTGCTACTTAGTTGGAGTACAGCTTGTTCTGCCATGACCGGATTAAAAAGCAACTGGTTGTCAAAATACAACGCCACATTGAAATTGACGCCAAACTTTAATTTTTTTCAGAAGTTAATATTTTACAAACGTTGATCGCGCGGCAAGACTTCATCTTCCATAACCAGCTTTAGCATCTGTTTTTTTTTATATAGCGTCTTCTGATAGCTTTTATAACAGCCTGGTCACTCTCTGGTGGCAGGCGGAAGAAAACTTACTTGGATCAGTCCATCGTTACTCTGCAAATCCGTCATGATGAGCCAAGCAGATGTCGAGAACTGGCCGAAATTGTTGGCTTCTGGTCCTTTCTATGACAGAGCATTCGCACAGCTGGTACGAATTCATTCTCAAACCACATCCGAAACGAAACCCGAGTCACCCATGTTTTCTTAAATGAATAATAGGAGGCTTAGCAAGTATTTGTTCTCACCGCGAGTGAGATCTTAAGGATTTTCCGATTTTCCAATAAACATTTGCTTGACTTGGGAGAGTCTATTCAGTTTCCGGCCAGAGGTTGCATTGTCATCCCACAAAACAATAGTTTTAGAGGAAATAAGCTTGATGAATATGGCTGATTCATGATCATTAAATAACTGTGGCGCACAATACTCGTTTCGAGTGTTCTTTGGCTTAGCATATGCTTCAAAATCAGCGGATGATTACCGCCCCCCCCCTCGCAGCTATTGCCAAACGTTGATCGTGGCGTTCCTTGAACTGACGAGCCCAGCCATATGAAGCAAGAAACGTATGGTCAGAGTAACATCCGTGGAACTCTTCGAATAGAAAATCTGCTTTTACCCGCAAAATGTCCACTGGAATGAGATCCACATGATGATGCAAGATCCACTTAAAAAGAGCTTTTTCTATCTGCGGAAAACACCGTTCTTTCAGCTTACTCTTAATAAATCCACCGACGGACGATTTTTCGATACCATACTTTATGGCGATTTGCTCATGGGACCTCTCTCCTGATTGTGCTTCTTCGATGACCTTTAATTCGTCAGCCAAGGAAAGGGTTGTATGTCTCAGTTTATATCCTGATGATTGTGGGAGCGTCTCCATGCAATGAGATACTGATGATTGTGTGAGCTCTGATATGCAATGAGAGAGTGCAATGTACTAATAATATAAATCATAAGTGTAATTCTCCATGTTTTTTTTTGTTCACATTTAACTTAATATAAACCAAAACAAACACACTCTTGAAGAAATTTCATGCTTCTGTCACTTGACCGAACTAACGAATCAAATTCATTCGTTCGCAATTTATTCGAATTCCGATCGTACCTCAACTGGCAGACTGTCTGCACCTGTCGAAATCAAAGAGAAATTTTCGTCATACCAGGCACCAGCAATGGTGACATTTACAAGAATGAATGCCTCCAAAAACACATTTGCTATTTTTGGAGCAGAAGCATGCTGAGATTATAATTCGGTGCATTTTGTCCCCAAGGACATGAATCCACTGAACTACCCTGAGCTACGTCCAATCGAAACTTGTTAGGCCACGACGAAGCGGGAACTCAGAAAGACCAATGCGCCAAATTAGAAAAAGGTACCGGATAGGACTGTACAAGCTCTTGTAAATGGCGTGAAGCGAGAGTGTCGAGAATTTAACCAAAAACCCGTATTAATCCACCGATGGTGAGACTGAACCCTTCTTACATTTCACAAGAATTACAAACTCAAATGTGGGCAATATTGTACTGGATACATATTTTCATCAGAAATTCCAAGAAGATTCAGAAATATTCAATATGCCATACATTCAGTTGATAAAATGAACTTTTTGTCAATCCTGAACGTATTGTTCAGGATTGAACAAAAATTAAACTAATTACCATTAATAGTCTTTAATGACCTCTGTATGTTAGTTATATAAAAGGGGAAATTACATAAATATTAGAAATATCATATAATCAGTCCATAGCATGAATTATTAGACAATCCTAAGCGTCAATTTTGATTATCGATATGGATTCAAGATGCTTAATAAGTACATGTTCGTTGAAAATAGTAAATGGAGACTTTGTGTAATTTTCGAATATACTCGTTGCAGTTCAAAACCAGACCACTCGAGCCAATCGATGCTGCTCTAATTCTATACAGTCGCATAGTGTGGCTAGTCCGCTGTATGTGCTATACAACGCTCCAGATGCGACACAATAGAATGCAAGCGGCATCGATTGGTGTGATTAGTCTTGTTCGGTTTTGCACTGCAACGAGTATATTGTCATCTCACAATTATGTGCTCTCAGGTATTGTTTTGGTCATATCTCCATGAAGGATTATCCAATCATAATGAAATTTTGACCTCTGCTTTGAGTTATTTGGAGATATCATAGCTTTGATTTGGCACCAACAAAACTAAAATCGGTACACAAATAGCTCAGTATGTAATCGGAGACTAAACTGTTTGATTACTATTATAATAGGCCTTCAAGTACTGTTTCGTTCATATCTTCGTAACGAAATGTCCGAATGAAAAAAAAATCAATAGCGTTCTATGGGAATGTTGTAGCTTCCATTTGCCGTCAACAGAACTGAAATCGGTTCACAGATGGCTGAGAAACCGATGTGACATTATTTGTAACGCACACACTCATACACACACACACACACACACACACACACACACACACACACACACACACACACACACACACACACACACATACATACACACCACACAGACATGTGCTCAGTTCGTCGAGCTGAGTCGAATGGTATATGACACTCGGCCCTGTGGGCCTCGGATAAAAAGTCGAGTTTTTAAGCGATCTTAATACCCTTCTATTGATGTAAGAAGGGTAAAAACCTTTAATTGTTATAATTGTTCCAATTCGTGTAAACTGAGCTTGATGCATGTAGAAAACCACCCTGCAATTTTTATTTATCCGATAAATACATGAGATTTTATAGTAAATTAACTGTATTGCAATAATTTCGTGTTAGCCCTGTACACTAAGGTTTTTTTTTGCACGGTTTTTTATACACGGGTTGTTTTCGGCGATAACTTCAGAACGGAACAACTTATCGACCTAATTTAAATCACATTTTACGTTTTGGGCGAAAAGTAATCATATGGCAGTTTTTCAAAAAATTCACATTTTTTGGTGTAAATACTAAAAAATTTAAAAACTGTATTTTGACCATTGTGTGGCAAGGTAACGCATACAATAAAAATCGAAGCAATATAAAATGTTTAAGCATGTGAATTTATCGACTCTATTTAGTCTTTTCTTACACGGTTCCATACTAAAAGTGGACCGTATTCCCCGTGCAAAAAAAAAAAAACCTTTGTGTATACTTCAGGAAAATGTATTGATTTGTCGACACTGTAATTATCGAACGAATCGAGCGAGTTGGGAGTCTCTGATTGTTACTGTGGTACTCCAAGCTACGATAAACTTGACAATCACTGAGAAAGACGATGGAATCGATATTGATAGGCGCTACCCTACCAGAACTGTTTTTCCAAATTTCGGGGGGCTCTAGTAACCCCTTTCCAAATATTGACATCCTTCGATGGAATAATGCTCCACAATTGCAGTGTATATCAGTGTTGATATATATTCAATTTGAAGGAATTATATTCAACTTCCGATAAATTAGAAGACTAAGTGTTTGTCTACAAAAGCAGATTCGCCCTAATCAAATGTTGGCGCTGATATGTTCTGCAGTTTCAGTTTCAAGTTGGCAAAACCGACATTCTATAGAATGAATTTTTCCAATTTTGTTTACGTGATACCTACTCGGGCAGTGACCAGTTAACAGACCAGTAATTACCGGAAGGTCTATTTTGATAAGATTTAGTAAGATCCGTGCTTTTACAGCACTTGGTCTTATAGATATCTTGGCTTGTCTGCATATGTCCTTGGTGTCCCTGTTTGATTCTACCATGGACATTTCTCAATTTTTTATTTCAGTCGTCAGAGCACACTATGGAACTCCACAAAATGGTTCCGGACCAATTAAATTTGATGCTGAACCTTCTCTTGCTAGGCTGCCAGCTTGTTCATTTCCATCAATACCACAATGGCCGGGCACCCAGCATAAAGTAACTTCGTTCTTACTGGCCAATTGTCTTAAAGAAAGAATGCATTCCACACTAGCTTAGATTTATATGTGAAAGCTTTAAGCGCATTGAGAGCTGCTTGACTATCGGAAAAAATGCAGATCTTTGCAAATCTGTATTTCCTCGTTAAACAAATATTCACACATTCTATAATGGCTTGAATTTTTGCTTGAAATACCGTCGGACTATGCCCCATTGATATAGCTTTCCTGATTCTAGGGCCATAAGCCTCAGCTCCAGTATTTTCTCCCATTTTCGACCCATCCGTGTAAAACACAATGGAACCTGGACGCAAACTAGGCCCACCAGACTCCCATACAAAGCGGCTTGATTTGACCACTCCCCTTAATCTGCGTTTCAGATGCTACAAGCATTATATTAGCATTATATCAGCATCTTGAAAGCTATCGGTTGTAAAGCTGCATTTCAAATGCTATTTAAATGCTTGTAGCCTGTAATAAGCATTTCGAATGCAAAATAGCATTAATGAAGCATTATCATAGCATTACAGTAGAGCAGCCGTATATTGGGCCAAAAGTGGCATTTATGTTGCATTTACTGCGACTTAAATGCTTGATAGGCTGCCGTAAAGACGCTTTGGAAATGCTTATTGGTTACTTGGGCAGTCTTCTATTGTTTTAACGGGTGGCAACTAAAATTTTGGAATTTCTTTCTCAAGCTGTCAAAAAAAGACAAACATAGTTGAAGAAGATCTGATTTATTCAAATAAAAGATACATTGTCCATTGTTGAAAAAAAAATAGTGAACATTTTAAAACGGTCCGTAATCGGATGTTCGGCGAAGCTTCCGTTTGATGTCGGAACAGGAGCTTCAATGGCTTCAATGAACCTATGCGAAGCATGTCCCGTGTTTTTAACAGGTGCTACCATGTGTTTGATTTTAATGTGTCACGAGAAACGAACAAATGTGCTTTGAGGCCTTTTTTTATGTTAGTCACTGTTTGCTAGGGTTCAAAATATTGTGTGTGTATGTTAGTTTTAAGTTAAACACGATTGTCATTGGGGTGGGTATTTCACCTGTTGACGAATAAACAATAAACAAGAAATAAACAAGAAAAGGAGCGTTGTACGGCCTCCATGTCAACTTTGCGAATGCATCTCTTGATTCTACCAATCAACTGTTTGCAATTCGTGGCTCTCCAGTTATTTTTGTACACCAAGGAACTCAAAACCCCGAAGAAATCTTCGATTGGGCGACACTGAGGCAGATTTGTCGGGTTGTGGTTTTTGGGTACAAATGGGATCGAATGGGTATTCAGGAACGATTGTGTTTTTGTGGCGTAATGCGATAACGCTTTAGCCGGCCAAAACACGTATTGTCCATCAGCATGATGTTTTTGTAGAAACGGGATCAAAATTTTCTTCAAACATTCGTTCTGGTACACATCTTGATTGATTGCCAAACGAGAGGGCTTGAACCATGGCTTAGAAATGCCTTTCTCGGAAATGGCAATGTACAGCATCACTTTCTGTTCAAACTTATGTTTAAAGGTTCAAACTTATGTTCGGAGGTGTAGTAGAACTATCCGTTCAATAGTATCGATCGTTTCCGGGAATCTGCGTCTTCGAAAGAGGGAAGTAGCTTTCGTCGTCCAAAACAAAACTTTTTCCGGAATAATTTTTAATCAACCAACGGCAGTGGGATTTCAGCGTTGAAATCTGTGCATCAGTATATTCCGGGGCTCGTGTCTTCTTTCGGCACTTTATTCCGACTCTTTTCAATGTTTTGCAGATGTACTGGTGAGAACAGTTAACCTTTTTGCGGCATCCCGTTGGCTCAGTGAATCCTTGTTGTTGAAGGCACGAGAAAGAGAACGAAGTCCTTTTGCGTCCATAGTTTTGGCTGGTTTTCCACTACCTTGCTTGCGAGCAGTTGTTGGGGATCTTAGGATATGGTAAACAGTCGAAGTCGCAACATTTTCGCTTTTAAAATGTTGTACCGTATACGTTTTGCCGAGATTTCTGTGCAGTTCGTAGAACTGTACAACGCGCTCGCGGAATACTTCTTGCTCGCGAAATACTCTGCATTTTGAGCAAAACTGAGCAAGCATAAACAAAACAGAAAATACTAGCAGAAAGAGGAGAGAAAGAGCTAACGCATACACACTCTTATTTCTCTCTGAGCTTGTTTGTTGTTGAGCATAGAGGCCTCGAAAAAATTCCAAAATTTTAATTGCCACCCGTTAACATCTGAGTTTAACTTGAAAATCTATAGGATCTTTAAATGTCCTGCCAGATCACCATCGAAAATCTTATTGTATCTTTTGGGCACTTTTCTCTGCCTGCTGCTTTACAAATTGATGTAAAGGTAACATGTTAAGAAGGGCGTCCAAAGCAACAGATGGTGTACTTTTCATTGCTCCAGTTATTGATACACAGGCAATTCTCTGTAGTTTGCCTAGCTTCACTTGGGTGGTTACCTTATTAAGTTTAGGCCACCATATAAGCGAAGCATATGTGATTTTCGGACGAACTATTGTAGAATAAATCCAATAGACAGTTTTTGGTTGAAGTCCCCATGTTTCACCCACTGCTTTACTACATACCCATAGGGCGTTTGTACCCTTAGTAATAACCTAGTCAAGATGAGAGTTCAAATTCAGTTTTTTATCCAAAGTAACACCAAGGTATTTAACTTCTTCCGTAAACTGAACATGAACTCCATTGAGAGTAGGCTGTTTTAAAATTAGCTTTCTCCTTTTGGTAAAAGGTACTATAACAGTTTTAGAAGGGTTTACATTTAAGCCACACCATTCTGCAGTTATATTGAGAGCAGTTTGTAACCGACTAGATATCGTGTCATCAAACTTCCCACGAACTATTATAGCAAAACCAATAACCTCGTACCCTAGCTCTGCTAGTCTTTTAAGGAGTTCGTCTACTACTAAGGACCACAATAAGGGCGATAGGACTCCTCCTTGAGGACAGCCCTTAATCGATATAATAGTTTGTTGCGCACCTCCAAGTTTAGCAGAAATTTCTCGGTCTTTTAGCATCGCCATAATCCAGTCGATAATACAGTTATCCAGGCCCCTTGCTTCTATTGCGGAGCGCATTGTGCTATAGGATGCATTGTCAAATGCTCCTTCAATATCAAGAAAAGCTACCAAAGCTATTTCTTTGGCTTGAAGCGATTTCTAGATTTTATTAACTATCGATTGTAGCGCCGTTATTGTAGATTTTCCTGATTGGTAGGCAAATTGGTTTTTGCTCAAGGGAGACTCTGCTAAGCTTGTTGACTTAATAAAGTCGTCCACAATTTTTTCCATTTTCTTTAGTAGGACAGAGGAAAGACTGATAGGTTCTAAAGGCTTTAGGGGCCGGTTTATCTGTATTTCCCGCTTTTGGTATAAAGACAACCCGAACCTTTCTCCAAGCTTTCGGTATATAACTTTAAGTAACACTAGCTCTGAATAATTCAGTCAGCAATGGAGTAAGCAAATCTTTTCCTTGCTGGAGCAGTGCTGGGAAAATTTCATCTCTCCCAGCTGATTTTAAAGGTTGAAAGGAACTCAGTGCCCATTCAACATCTTTCAATGTTAGGATCATCATTGGTAATTTGTGTCGCTTTCATAAGTTCTGTAATTATGCGTGATATTGAAAAAAAAAACTTATCATGCTGGTTGTTGATTTTAAAATGGTTCATTTTAGTGTAAAGGACGCCTAAATACGGGGATTCTGAAAAAAATAATCCTGGATCTAACTTCTGGAGAGATTTATCATTGATCTGACAATGTAAAAGTTTTTTTTTTAATTTACAGAAACAGTCTTGAATACTCCACTTGTCTAAAATGCAATATTCGCGGGGTAATCACGTTTTATCAGCTTTTCACAGATTTGGACCACTCTCAATCCACTGCATCGATTGCAACAGTGCATATGAACAGAATGAAATGAATTATCAGATTTACAAGTAAAGTTAAAACTTTTGCATAAAAATCGATAAAAAAAAACATAAATTTCTACTGTAGAAGGAGATGTTTGCTCATCACCATGAGGCACCAAGAGTGACCATTAATGTTTTTGGCTAGAATGAAAGATATGAAGAGAAAGTGTTGATAGTTCCGCTAGTGTGCGGCAGGCTTAGAAATATAACAGATGTTTTTAGGAAATTGAGCGAAAAGGGCATGTGTACAGTGGTACTCGAACCAACGACATTTTTGCCCAACATCCACTGCGGGGTAGGTCGAAGCACGGACTAAGTCCGCCACTTCCAACAGGCCTGTTGGTGGCGGACTTAGTCCGTGCTTCGACCTACCCGCAGTGGGATGTTGGGCAAAAATGTCGTTGGTCGAGTACTCACTGTACACATGCCCTTTCGCTCAATTTCCCAAGAAACATCTGTTATATTTCTAAGCCTGCCGCACACCAGCGGAACTATCAAAACTTTCTCTTCATATCTTTCATTCTAGCCAAAAACATTAATGTTCACTCTTGGTGCCTCATGGTGATGAGCGAACATCTCCTTCTACATCATAATCGTTACTCCTCGCACGGAGAATAAATAAAATAACAAATAATGTATAAATTTCTATGTTTGTATGCTGAACAAAAATCAGCATTCAACAGCACAGTAATTTGTGTATGACAAGTAACGACCGTTCGACAGAATGAATGCAAATGTCATTATGAAAATTGACCGCCTCATTCGCTGGTTTTCGCAATCATTTGCCGAACAATAGTTTGCCGTTTGTCGTTGATAATCACGCTTGTTTTGTTTCCTCGTTGATATAAAAGCAGAAGCTAATCACATGACCCTGAACAGAGCAGTTGTGCCATTATAGGTATTCAACCGGTTATTTGGACACGTTGTGAGTTTAATGCGCCTTTCGGTATGCAACCCAAACATTACCGGTTCGATTAGTCATATCGGCCTCGCAGGTTTAGCCGTTAAAATGCAGTATTTTTAAGCATTGCACATGCGATAAGAACAAAATTGTATCAATCGATTATCCATTTTAATTTTTAGGTTGTGACAAATCGAAGCATCAGCACTGAGTCGACCGCTTCGCCGGAAACACCGAGTACGCCACAAAGCCTGAAGCCGATGTTACACTTCGACAGCGACAGCGATGACGACCAACCAAAGAATCATAGGTGAGTGCATTTCACTCCAATTATGCAACAATGCCGGCCAGTCAGTGATAACAAGACAGCATTGGTATCTAAATCCGCTAGTTAAATTCCGTCGAAAAATACGCAAACCATGAGTGTGGGGGTGGTATGAGCTGGTGGTGATTGCACTCACTCTCTAGCTCCGCAGTCCGTTCTCAGCGATAAAGTACGGGTCAGGGTTTGATTTGGTGGTTTAATCCACGCTGTCAATAAATCACCTGCTCTGGATTTTGAGGATTAGCTTGGAATTCGATAAAACTCCAGTGCAAACTCGGATTTAGGTGAGACATGGGGAAGTGTTTTTAGAAAACCCGTTGGTAACAACGTTAAGCAAGAGAGATTATGGAATGGTGGAGGTGAGTGGAAATGTATCCTACTTAGGGAAGGTCCATTAATTATGTCACGCAGTAAGGAGGGAGGGAGGTTTGGGAAAAACGTGACGATTCATACAAAAAAATTTGAAGGTCCATACAAAAAAACGTGACAAGGGGGTGGGGGGGGGGTGGAGGTGGAGTTATAAAAAGTCAATTTTTGCGTGACGTAATTAATGGACGTTTCCTTAACAGGTAGACAGCATTTGAAGTTATTATTTGTTTTTGCTCAATATGAGCTGGAGAGATTTACTCTAGACTCGCATTACTATCTTTGGGGAGGCTAAATTTAAAAAGAGCTCCCGTTGATTTAGGCTATGACCCCATAAAATCGTTCGTTAATTTGAATGGTGCGAGTATGGTTTATAGCGTTTGACTTTCAGAATGTTTTACTGCCAATCGCATTGACTGAATAAAGAGATTATATCGATCAGCGTAAGATCATTTATCGGGGTTCAATCATTCTTTATCGGGGTTTAATCCAAAGATAGTATCGCTTTGAACTTACCATTATAATTGGCGTACAGAACTATTCACGAGTCGAACCAGTTTACAATAGCACGCTGATCTATTTTTAGAACAATTAGAATTACATCATCAAATAACTAGAAATGAGAAGAAAAATTATTTCTTTCCATTTAATTTCACCTACCTTTGCTTATCTTGACAGATACGCGTATTTTGTCTACAATGTGCAGACTTCTTCAGTGTCTCGTACTAAAGACTGGACTCGGAAAAAATGAGACACACAAAAATGATCACCAAAAATTCATTTTAAATCGGATACTTCTCAAATTTTCAGGGATTAATATAACTCTATATTAGCTATGTTTTGGCATAATTTATTTATTGAATTTCCTCCCCCAAGCTGAATGCTCGTATATTTTTCTTAACACTGCTCATGAGTTCTTGGGAGAGGCTTTGTCCATCTTCCTTACATAATTTCTCCCAGTTTATCTTCAAAGCTTCATCGGTTTTGATTGTTTTTCCACTTTTCTTCAACTTCTTCTTCATTATCGCCCAAAACTTTTCGATCGGACGAAGTTCCGGTGTATTTGGCGGATTCGCCTCCTTCGGGACCACATTAACGCCCTTTGCTTCGTACCAATTCATTACAGGCTTGGCGTAATGGCACGAAGCGAGATCCGACCAGAACAGCGTGGGACTACGGTGAGAGCGGAGGAAGGGCAGCAAGCGCTTCTGCAAGCATTTCTCTCGATAAATCTGCCCGTTCATGGTGTCGGTTGTAACGAACGGCTTGCTGTACCGTCCGCACTCGCAGATCGCCTGCCACAACAGGTACTTCTTCGCGAATTTGTCCATCTTTCTCTTCCGGAACCTCCATGCGGGACGTACCGACCAAAAACTCGAGTCCGGGGATTTGTTTGGTGTCCGCCTTGATAGATATCTCGTCGTCCATGACGAGACAGCCTGGCTTGACCAGCCACTCATGGTACAGCTTCAGCGCACGCAATTTGGCCACCGTATTTTGCTTGTCAGTCTGGTATGGCGCCTTCCTGACCTTAAAAAACGTAGCCCAGCCCGCTTCATTGTCTGCTGGACGAACCACTTCGACGAATTGACCTTTTTGGCCACGTCTCGGGTGGAAAGGTTCGGGTTATTCTTAAAGTACTGTCTTATCTTCCGCGCCTTCTCTGGGTATTCCGTTTTCGGTTTTCGGCCGCTTCCAGCGCGCCGCTCGATGGTCTTCGTCTTCTGGAACATCTTCACAACGCGGGACACGGTGGAATGGTGGATTCCAAGCCTTTTACCGATCCATCTGTGCGACTGACCAGGATTATCGATCACCGCGCCCAAGATTTGCTGGCGTAGGTCTTCTTGTTTCGAATGCATCTTGAAAACTACTTGACAGATCGATTTAAAAAGATTAAAGATTTAAAAAGAAAAAGATAAATTTTTGCACACATAAATATAACACTCTAAACTAGGATTACCAAAAATTTCATTAATTTTTGCCCACGCGATAAAAAGATACACCCAAAACAAAGTGTCGCATTTTTTCCGAGTCCAATCTTTAATAACTCGACTTCGTCAAGTCGAGTTACTAGTACGAGACTGTGTCATCCAGGGCATCACGCAAACTTGTTTCAATGTTGTTGCTTCATTCTAATATTAAGTGCCGTACATTCAGCAACGTGCCACAGCGCTGATCAGCTGTGGTACCTTGTTCCGTCCATCTGTGAGTGTCACACTTCACTTCCCTAAGCTTCGATTCTCTGGATTCGTACCATTTGTTGCTCCACCAGTTCCTTATGCGTTGCCTGATTGCTCTCAGTGTATCTTCCGCTGGGATTGGGATATCCATGGCCGGTTGTTGTCTAGCTTCGTTGGCTAGTCGGTCGGCTTCGGTATTCCTATTGACGCCAGGGTGGCCGGGAATCCAGCAGAATCGAACAGATCGATTTCGTGCTGCCTGTTCTATCTCTTGAATCCATGGATCTTTCGATTTTCCTGTTTCCAAGGCCTGTAGGCAACTTGCAGAGTCCTATAAGATTACCAAATCGCTCAGGTTAGGTATCGCGTTCGCCATTTCTTTTGCATACGCCTCCGCGGAGAATATGCTGTGCCATTGTTATTAAAAGCTATGCCATTGTTATAAATAGCTGCCCCTACAGTATCTCCAGACTTGAATCCGTCGATGTAAACTATGGTAGACTGGTTGAAGCGTGTTGCCAACAGATGTTGTACGATTGGTCGCACTTTTTCCGGTGGGTCTACGGCTCGTACTGGTCGCTTCACGTCCCACACAACTGCTGGTTTGCAAGCGTGCCACACTCGTTCGCTCGACCTTGTAAGTTGGCCGACGGTTGGTAACGTAGTGCCCGTTAATTCTTCGAGCCGGTCCGATGCTCGTCGAATCAAGTGGAGGGTGTTATTGTTGCGATTCATTCATAGCATTCTGATGGCCGTCCCCGCTATCGCCTGTGTCGAAAGCAGTTGGAAGGGTAGTGTGCCCACTTCGGCCATGACTGAGTTGATCGGGCTGGTCACGAAGGCTCCAGAGCTGAACCGAGTGTTTGTAAGTTTGTTTGTCCTCCTCGGCTCACTAGTCCAACGCCGTACGTCAGCTTCGCAGTGACTAGTACCGAACCCACTTGCAGCAGGGTTGCTCGGTTGCCACACGGAAATTTCGCTCCGATTATCTGCAGGATCCGTAGTCGGCACTCGCATGCTTTCTTCACCGATTTGCAGTGCGGCTTGAACGTCAGCGTTCGGCGGTCCAACGTAACACCCAGGATCTTCAGACGGCTAGTTTTCGGAACGGGGGTTCGATCTATGGTGATCTTTTGCGGCTCTCAACACGCATTAGGACTGCAGTAGAATGTCTGCGACTTCGTCGCGGATATGGTAAACTCCACGTTTTTCGCCGCTTTGACAGCGGCCTGCAGTTTTCGGTGTAAGCCTTCACCTTTTGCACGTCGTACCAAGAGGAGGATGTCGTCCGCGTACAAAGAATATCGGTCGTCACCATCGTTACCCTCGCCAAAACCAGCCACTTCACTAGCACCACTTGCAAGCGAAAATAATTCACAACTACTTCCTCCAGATCATGCAGGTTGTTTGCAGTGCTTTCACCTTGTTTACTTTCACCATCATTTCCTTAACTTCCTCCGTTGCTCGAATGATCAAATGTTTTTGTCCATATTCCGCACCGTCGTACATGTTGAAGTCTTCTGGCTTGTCAATCGCATCCGAATCATTCTCAGCCGGAGATTTTTCTCGTTTCACCAGCACCTTGTTGAAATCAAAACCGCCATGTACCGATTGAATCTGCAGTGTTGGAACGATTGCATCCGCTTCCGAGCTTAACATCGGTTCTTCGGTAGAGGGTAGCGGTTTAGGTGACATAGGCGATTCACCACTCGACGGAATGTGGCTAAAGGGCGAACACGAAATTATTGCGACACATTCAACAGGGCATAACTTTTTTACCATTGGGTAAAAATCAACCAAATTTTGCACACTTTCTCATTGATGTGTATTGTTTACATGCTGTCAAACTCGAAGTCGTGTTTTTCGATTCAACGAAAATGGAGGTGAACCAACGCGAGTCGAGAGAACAAATTCTTTCCAAACACCTGGAATTTCCTGACCTGTCGCACCGGCAGTTGGGAAAAATGTTCAACATTCACCATTCAACCGTCTTCAGAGTGTTGAAGCGGTTCCAGGAGCGGTTGACGTTGGACCACGGCAAAGGAGCTGGAAGAAAACCGGGACCGGAGAACAAAAAGACGGAGGGAAAGGTGAAGCGGATGATTAAAGCAAATCCCAACGTCTCAAGCCGTGATTTGGCTAAAAAGATCGGCATGTCGCAGAGCTCCGCCCAGAATGCAAAGAAGAGAGCTGGACTACATACAAACAAGGTACAGAACTTCCCAAACCGCGATGAGCGGCAACAATCGACGGCTAAAACTCGAACACGGAAGCTCTACGAGAAGATGCTGACAAAATATGGCTGCTGTGTGATGGACGACAAAACGTATATAAAAGCCGATTTTAAGCAAATTCCGAGGTTGAAGTTTTTCACCGGCAAGAGTAAGTTTCTATGTGGACGACAAATTTAAGAAGAAGAAAATGTCGAAGTTCGCCTCCAAATATCTCATTTGGCAGGCCATCTGCTCTTGCGGACTGAGGAGTGAGCCTTTCGTGACAAAGGGCACAGTAAATGGCAAGATCTACAAATCTGAGTGCCTCGAGAAGCGCCTTTTTGCCGTTCTTGCAGCAGCACGATGAAGCTCTGCTATTTTGGCATCATGCCACTATTCTAAAACTGTCCTGGAGTCCTGGCCAATTCTGTCCATTTTGTTCCAAAGGACATGAATCCGCCAAACTGTCCGGAGCTCGACCCGGTGGAGCAGTACTGGGCAATGATGAAGCGGGAACTTTGGAAGAGCAAGAAGACAGTCAAAGACGAGAAGGACATGTTAAGAAAATGGAAAAAAAACTGAGAAACTGGTACCGGATGACACTGTAAAGACTTTGATGGAGGGCATCAAGCGAAAATGCGTTCAATTTTATACTCAAGGCTCCATCGATTAACTTTTCTTCTGATTTTTGAAGTAAATAAATGTATAAAACTACTCTAAAATTTTGGTTTGATTCTAAACATTATAAGAAAATTGACATGACATTTTCGGTGTCGCAATTATTTCGTGTTTGCCCTTTACCTTGGAGCTCTTGTTCTAATTTGACTGAAAATTGCTGATGAATGCACCGGTATCATTACCGTGACGGTTGACTTTGTTTTGACAAGAAAATGGTGTTGCCGAAGATGAACAAAAAAACAAGAACAAATCTGGCAGTGCTGCGAGATTTAATTTTACATAACAAATAAATGCAATATAGCATCCAAATCGTGTAATATTTAACATTTTTCGTGGAGTCCTTTATGTGCATTGGTTTTTGTGTAATATTTATGGTTTTGATGCGTGATTTTTACATTCATGCCAATAATAGTTTTGTTCTGATGTAATTTGAAGAGCGATGTAATATTCCATCAAGTGGAAGTTATTGTGAATCTTACTTCCTTGATTACATAAGTTTTTAATACGTTAGCATCAATTACGTTGATGTACATTACATTTTTTTGCTGTTTAGTAAAATAAAACCCCAGCTAAAAAATTAAATACACTACAATTTTCTGTGGCTTTGAATAATCAGGAGTTCAAAGTGTGGTTAAACGATTATTACCTGATTTAAATCTGTTCCCTCATTAATCCGGACCCCTTAAAATCATTGTAACTTTTGAAATATTGCACGTTAGAATGAAAAATTTCACTGTGGTATAGCTGAAAGTCTATGATGAAAAAGACTACTGAGCATTTCAGAACGCAGAAAGCATCGAAATTTCCCACAAAAATACCTTGTGTGGCAAGCAATTTGCACGTGTGGCAAAAATAGTAAATCTTCCGTCACTACAGGCAAAATAAACAAGGAGATCTATCAGAAAGAGTGTCTACAGAAGCGATTGCTACTCTTCATCAAAAGTCACAAAAACCTTTGTTTTGGCCCGATTTAGCATCATGCCACTATGCTAAAACTGTGATGGAGTGGTACCAAGCAAATCAAGTGAACATTGTACCAAAAACCTCAAACCCGCCAAATTGCCCAGAGCTACGACCAATCGAGAGATATTGGGCTCTGATGAAGCGGAAGCTTTCTGGAAAGAAGCAAGGAATCAAAGACATCAAACACTTCCAGCAAATTTGGACAAAGACGGCTTCTACGATTTCTGAAGAGTCTGTACAAACCCTAATGGACGGAGTTAATCGTAAAGTTCGAAAATTTTATGCAATTACCGAATGACTATGTTTTGTCTTCACGAATTGTTAAAACACATCCCATGAATCTGAAATAAACAACTACGACGGAAATATAATGCGAAATTTATGTTTTATTCATGTTTTGAGGTGTCCGGATTATTGCGGATACAGACCTTTAGTAACAGTATTTAAATAGATCACTATTACTCATAGCTTTTTTGCGATTTGTCGTGAAACGTAGAATGCATGATTTTCACAGAGAACACGTAAATTAATTTTCAATGTATCTGTTACATTTTGTTTAAAATGTAGCTTGAATTTCGAGATCGTGAAACATTCGCTTATGAGCCATAAAGCTATAAAACAAAACATGAACTCTTCAAGGCTTGTTATCAAAAAATATATATCCTCGAATTTCTCGACACCTGAACACGTCACATTAAAACAAAATCTCATTTAAATTTCATGTTTAGCGGTCGATGCTATTTTTACGCTGACGTAGCCTGTCAATGTTAATGTTGATAGACGCCACACATGGCTTATCATTTTGCCTTCTATTGCAATTCAAATTTTGGAGGCACTAATCTCAGGAAATGTATAGCTTTTGAGTGCGGAATTATAATTACTCACGTGCTGCTTTGCAACAAAGACTTGATGATATTTTCATGCACGAAATCGTAGTAGTCTTTGAGATCGGTGTCAAAACTCAAACTATGACAACCATATGTCATATTTCACCCTAATAATGTCTAACGAAGCCAATTTTCATTGCCGACGAGTTCTCATCGTCATGCCACGAACACTGTATGGCTACTGCTGCATGCGTTCCGCCTACGACTAAGACGCTATATGGTGTAAAAACCCAACCGGCGAATAACTGCTCTGCTACTAATACCGAAGGAAGAGGCTCATCGCGTCATTCAGAGCCGACTTGTTGCCTTCCCCAGGTCGGAAGCTTTCAGTTGACGCGATAACGCAAAGCGGTACGGTGGTAATTCCTTCGATCGCGACGGTGATCTTGGCTGTTGATCCGTGAACAAGTTTCAGACCTATGCTGGTAAAGGTCGATGTGTGATAGTGCGTGAAAAAGTGAGTACAAGAAGGGTTTTACCTTTTATCCGGTTCAATCTTGTTCGTCACTTAGCGTTGTTGCTGTGTGACGTTTGTTTACCGGAAACACTAGCTCGTTTTGTGAATTGGTGGAATTTTGTGTGTGAAGCTTAATTTTTATAGAACTCCCGTCTGCTGTAAACGTTATCAACCCATTTACAATAACAATGAGCTATCCTCGTGAGTCAGGGTGGACCGCTTTTGTTTATTGCAATTGCAATGCGATAGGGCGAAGGCGAGAAAGCAAAACAAACGAAGCAAGAAACGACTAAAACAATCGACGGTAGTGTGTTTACCGAGCTTTACTAGCGAGTGTTCTAATTGCAAGTTAATTTCTGTCCAAATACAAGTTCTCACATTTCTGCTGACAGTCATGGTATGCACTGGTACTGACCGGTGCTGTGCTGGATTGTGTAGAAACCCCGAAGACTCGAAATTGCAATCACAATTAAATTGACTTTTCGTGTCGTTTTGAGTGATCTTTGTTTGCCATCTGCAGGAACCTCTTCCGCAGTAGACGTCGTGGATCGATTGCCCCACTGCCGGCGCTTAGGCTCAACGATAAGGAAATGATGGCGAACGACTTCGACACGCAGAGCGTGCTGAGCAATCAGAACTCCATCACCAGCATCAACTCGCTGGCCAGTCTGCTCAAGGAAAAGATGCAGGTAAGAAATAATTCTAATATTCAATCATGAAATCAACAAATCACTTGGGAAAGATAAAAACAACACCCAGTTGTTCGGGGAAGTTTCAGAACGGTCCCGCTCAGAGTTTCATACATCATCAAGTATGCGAGAAATGAGCTTAATTGAAAAATTGCCGGTCTCGCGATCGAGACGTGCCGTGCAGTGTGCGACTTAAATCCACAGTAATCATTCAACAGCTAAGTATAAGATTCCCCGCCTTTGCGCTTCAGCCATCTAAAGTCCATGTATGGGGCTTTCTCGAAGTGAGACTGACTTGAAGCTCCGATTTTATCGTTCGGTAACAGACAGAGACAATGGTGAGTCATTGATTGAAAGGAAATTAGCTTGATGATCAATATCAGTGCGAACGGTCACGTGATTGTCGTTTATGTGCATTTACATGGGAATGTACCGGTTTAATGCGGTATCGCACTTCAAGTGCGCAGAGCGACAGTCGGAAGCGCAGTTTATTTACAGGACATTGACAGGAATTTACTAGCGTTGTTTGTCCTTGAGTTCCGATAATCGTTGCGACTAACGGTAGACACAGCTGGTGATAATGGTCCTCGTTTTACTATCAATTTCATGTCAGCACATTTTATTGTCGCGTAGCGAAAAGAGCTACACATTTTAGAAACATTTTTCAGACACCTGAACGATGAATTGGTACGCTGTTAGTATCATATGACATTTCATATTACGCAAGTCCATAAGAGGGAACATGATCGTAGTGAAATTGAGACCTTGATTATGTGTACACGACACTAAGCTCGTCCAATACCGTTCTCGAAAACGACAAACCAGTTTTGAAAATCAACAATAGCGTCAGACAGAGGAGAGACATTTCTCTACATATAAAGGGTATACGGTCAAAATTTGGTCAAGGGAAAACGCGTGTAAATCGGTGAAATCGTTTATTTAAAAAATCAAATTAAATTTCTTTTTCAAGTTCAATTAGTATAAAATTCAGGAAAAATATTCAGTTAGGCTTCCGCTTTTCCAAATCCGAATTGCCGGGCCTTGCGCTTGACCCCTGCCATCAGATTTTGTACAGCCACCTTGTCCACCTTCTTCGCCGCAGAAAGCCAGTTTGCCTTGAACTGCTGCTCGTCCTTAGCAGTTTTTTTGGTCTTCTTTAGGTTCCGCTTGACAATAGCCCAGTATTTCTCAATTGGGCGGAGCTCTGGCGTGTTGGGAGGTTCTTGTCGCTCGGGAACCACCTGCAGTTGTTGGCGGCGTACCACTCCATGGCCTTTTACCGTAATGGCAAGATGCCAAATCCGGCCAAAACAGTACGGAACAACCGTGTTTCTTCAGGAAAGGCAGCAGACGTTTATTCAAACACTCTTTCACGTAAATTTCTTGGTTGACGGTCCCGGAAGCTATGAAAATGCTGCTTTTCAAGCCACAGGTACAGATGAGCTTGCCAAACCAGATATTTCTTTGCGAACTTTGACAGTTTCGTGTGCTGAAAATATCTGCTACCTTTCCCTTCCTTTTGCCGTATAAAACTCCTGTCCCGGAAGCTGCTTGTAGTCGGCTTTGACGTAGGTTTCGTCGTCCATTGCCACGCAGTCAAACTTCGTCAGCATCGTCGTGTACAGCCTCCGGGATCGCGCTTTGGCCGTCGTATTTTTGTTTATCATCGCGATTTGGAGTCACTACCTTCTTGTAAGTCGATAGTCCGGCTCGTTTTTGGCTCGATGCACGGTTGTAGACGATACACCCAGCTTATTGCGGCATCTCGGAGAGATAGGTTAGGGTTTCGCTTGAAACTACCGGCAACTCTCGTTGTCGTCTCAGCGGCTTCCGGTTTTCGATTTCCCCGATCCAGACTTCCTGGCTGTCGACAAACGATCCCCAAACACTTTAATTACATTTGTAACGGTTGATTTGGCAACTTTTAGCGATTTTGCCTACTTTGCGTGCGAGTAGCTCGGATTTTCGCGATGCGCGAGCAAAATTTTGATACGCTGCTCTTCTTGCTTGGACGGCATTTTGACAACTGAAGAGTGAATTCCAAAATCAAAATAGGGGCAACATTCTACACACACACCTTCAAAATGAGGGGTGTTCAGGTTTTTTAAATGCAAAATTGAAAGAAATACGTCAAGTTGATATTGACCAAATTTTGACCGTATCGCCCTTTAAGTCGCGTTGGGTTCATTATCGGGTCTCACATAGGCGATATCAGCCTAGGCACAACGCCCATTGGATCCAAACGAATTGATGGGAGAAAATGTGGTTGCGGTGGATAATTTTTCATATTTGAGATCTTTAGATTTGCCTTCTGGTTGGTTTTACCCGCTTGTGTGGCATTATTGGTACTTGTCAACGAGGCAGCATTCTCGCAAGTTGATTCCATCGGCACGAATCTGGTGTCGTCACTGAAATCTACCAAATCTACAAACCCGAGATTTCAGCAAGTTTGCAAAAATTTATCGATCGGGCATCTGTATACCTCGGCGCTTGCGCACTAGAGATTCACTGTTATTTCCGCTGTAATATCCTCCAAACTACACTCAACTTACTGGTTTTTACTAACATTCCACTTATTTTCAATTTTCTACGAACGTGCTTCGCTAGCTTCAAAAAAACGATTGACAGTAAAGCGATCCTGACGTAGTGTGCGTGTGTTTCGTGGGCGCGCTCGTTGGCAGCTGTAGCGGCAGGCAAGACAATCAAACATGGTTGAGATTGAAATGAGCAGAGCACGCGTCAGATAGCGCTAGTGTTTTAACGTATCTAAATTTAAATTTATGACGATGTATGTATGTAAGGCTATTTGTTCTTAGTGTTGCGTCTGTTTGTCTGTGATAAACCTATCCATTTTCATTTAACGGTTTGCCAAACACGTATAATGTTTTAGACTTGCTTCTTTGAGCACACCTGGCTTCGTCCTTATAATTATTCGAAAATTTTATAATTGTCTTGAATCCTACTACCGCAAATGCTGGGAACTTAAAACAACTTTCATAGAGATTCAAGAAACAACAGTATTGGCGGGTTTTAACATATGTGAAATGCTGATAAATGATTTTTATCTAACGAAATAAATGAAGAAAACTTTATTTACTTTAATTTCAGTTTACCAAACCGATTTTCTCCCAAATAATTAAATGCGACTAGACCCGTGGTATTTTCTGACTGTGCGGTCCGAATTTCTGATGAGGTTTCTAAGGTTCAATTACCGGTTGATTTCTGGACATACTCGTAAAAAAATCGGTGTAAAATGCTAAGCTACTTGACAAAGCAATATGCAAAGAACATCAACAAGTATCTCGCAAGGGATTCAATTATTAAACGATTATCCACAGATAGTTTAGCAGCACTCCTTTTAATCAGCAGCATCTTTAGAAAACCGGCAATTGCAGTCCAGGACCTCCACACCAATGATCAGAACTAATTCACTCAAAACTAAGTGAATACAGATAATCACTGTAGATTCTTTTCATTTGAATTCATCCAAAATGTAGTGCAGCTTTGCAGATTTGTTGCTTGGTGTATCTTTTCGAAGAGCTGAGTGCCGAGTTATGCTACGCATAGTTCCAGTCTCGGGATGGATTGGATTTTCAGAGGAGCTACCTTTGATTTCGTCGATAAAAGTTGAACCTTGACATTCCCACCCTGACCTTGGCTCCTTACGTAGAGACAAGTGCCGTATGCCTTCTTCGATGCATCCGAAAAGCAGTGGGTGCACTGTAGGGTTTTTGGGTGTCCCCGGCAGAGATGGGAAGCGACGGAAACCAGAAGGATTTGAAATTCTCTTCCTTCCACCATTCCTTGTAAAGGGCAGTCTGATTTGTGGCTTCTGTTCAGCAGCTTTCGTTCAAGCTCAAATTCGTTGCCAAAAGGGTCAAGCGGAACATTGGAGGGACTAAGTCTACAAAATCCTCCGGAGGGAAAAGAATGGCTAACAAGTTACCAACTAAGAAACCAATTGGGAAGAAAAATGCTCAAAAGACCGCCGCCAAGAAACCTGTCGTATCGAAGGGTGGGAAAGGTAGCTAAGTTTCTTCAATAATCAATCAAAAACAATCTAGTAATGCGTGTCTCCACGCTGATACCGGAAATTCCCATTTTGAAGGGATCGATGTTATGCGTTCTTGAGTAGTCTGGTACTTCACTTTCTTGGGATAACTAATACTATCGAAGTTGCTGAAGGTACTTTTTCTTAACCATCCTGTGATGATAATGGGTGACTGTCATTTAACATAGCACGTTCCAGACTGCTTTGCAAATCCGATCGGTAGTTTATACGGCATGAGACGCAAATCTTTAACGAAGTATTTAGAGGTACTTTACACTGCAAAATATTATAAACATTGCTGGGTAGACGAGTTACAAAGTCAAACTACCATGAACAATCAGTTTGACGTCATCACGGGTAGCTGTTATAGGTAAAACCAGAGCTTAAAAATATCATATTCAATTCCCAAATTGCACCCTAACTGAGTCAAAATATTAGTCATCATGCACTGATCCTAGCGAACATGAAGTAAACACAAGTTTGCCTTCATGAATCTCTTGTGCAAGATGAGTCAACTTGTTTTGTGTTGCTTTACTTTGATCATTCATTCGTTCGAGAAAGCAGTGAATGTACGTAAGTGAGTGAAGACGAAAGAACAGTCATTCATTTGGAGAATCAATGAAGAGGCAAATGCCTTTTCTCGAACAAATGCCCCACAAACTCTGTAGCGATTTCGGCCATTTGGCCTTTTGGCTTCCTTTGCCTTCAGCTATGTTCGGGAATACTTGAAATCCTGTGGCAAAAAATAATCACTCACGAAAGGGAAAATGAATGACTGGTTACCAGAATATTCAGTCAAGCAACCACAATCTCTTGAGGCTTGAATAGCCGTGTGCTTTGCTGTGGTGTGAATGAGTTGTTTGGAACACAAGGACAACGGAATGACTGACCATAGCAAAATAAGTAAACATGAATATATTGCGTGACTGATAGAACGAAATGAAGAGAGCGAAAATTGTACCTACTGAACATTTTTTTACTCATCGGCCACGACGGGTGTCAATTTTTTCGAGCTCTGGTTAAAACCAATTGAGAAACATTTCGAAATTAATAGTAAAAGTCCCCAATTGAGGTAGTAAAGTATTAGTAGATAAACTAGTAAAGTATTAGTAGAGTGCAATCATGTTCATCTACTGTTGATTGAATCCCGCAGAATTACAAAATTTCTTATGAAGTTGGCGTGGAATCCGCTAATAACGTTTGCATTAAAAAATGTACTTTTTTCGGATGGTGATAAAAAAATAGCTAAGACAGATAATTGCTTTTGACAAACTTCCCATGGAAGGTAATTAGTTAAGCTTGCTTGAAAAAAATTCTACGCCCTTGCGAGCGGCCTTCCGGCAGTTAACCGGAACAGTCGCCATGACGTACGAAAACATACGTGAAGGCATGTTTTTGAGTTCTTTCTTCGATTTATTTATTAACTCCTCCTCAGTTATCGCGTCAAAATGGTTGAAGTAGATCTTACGCTTCAGATTGGCCCAGAAATTCTAACGCTGCTGCATCGATATTCAGCCGCTCCATCTCCTCCAACGACTGCTTCGAGTGGTGGGCCGACGCCAGATCCAGCCAGAACACCCTTATGGTATTTCTTGATAAACGACGCAACTTCTGGCAGGCATTTCGTACTATAAATTTTCCTGTTCACGGCCAGTCCGGAGCGAAAGAAGAGTGGCTTTGATATCCCCTTCTCGCTGATTTTCTGCCACAGCAGCACCTTCTTGGGAAACTTGGTTTGTGAAGTGAACTTCACCTTCGTGCGGGAAGTAAAATACGAAGTGCCCTGCCAGTCGTTGCCATCCAGGGTGAGATAGGTCTCGTCATCCATCACCATTGACACGTCGCGATTCGCGTATGTGTGTGTGTGTATATACAATCCAACGCCCACTGTCCGGCAGTAATTTTATGGAAGAAAAATGTTTGCAGTTAAACGAACTGTTGTCGACTCGACAAACATTTTTAGCCCGGGAATTGGAAGGTGAAAGCTCTGTTGGGATCCAGTGACCCATTTCAAAATGCCTCGTTACTCACGTCCATTCCGAGCTCACTTTCACTGACAACAAGCACCGCATAAACACAGTACAAATATCAAATGGATATAGGTACTACTGTACCGTTCTAGCTTCCATAACATCATGCGATCTGCAATATCTGTTGACAATAGAAATAAATAAATACACCATCATCAAATCATTGTTTTGATGATGGCACGTATTTAGCAGTATCGTTCAAATACAGAAAGATCTCACCGGATATTGTTGCTGATCTTCAGTCTTCAATTGGATGGCTTCCCTGTGATGCTAAAGGATGCATTTATGTCTCTACAGAAGTATCACTCTGCTATTCGGCAAATATTTTCACATCATCCTTTTCGAAAGCAACAGCCCGAATACAATTAGTATTTCGCGCACAATGAAAATCACAAGTAAAAAAACACTTCCGAGAAAAAATTTAACTTGAAAAATCACAATTATTGTTCAATGAAAAAAAAACTTCACAGCTCCCTATCTGTACACCATTTGGTGAGTGAGTGCATCTGGAATTATTTCACCACCGCCACGCCGCAATTCGCTGGGAAAATCAAGTTGACCATCTTATTCAGCCGCGGCCGCTGCGTCATTGCCTGCAGCTCTAAAACCAGTGGACGCGACTTCCGCTTCCTACCATGTATATTTATGTTTGCCAAGTACTTTTTCACTGTTTGGCCGGTTTAACCACTTCCGGCCAAGCGCACCCAGCGATGTAGCCACTTGTCCCTCGGTCTTCCTCTTCGGCATACTTTGGAGCTCTTTGTCGCTCAGGGTCGTCGGCCGTCCGGAACTGGGCTTTCTTTCGATGATCTGATTGTTGTCTAATAGTGCCAAGATGTTGTAGATGCCAGAACGGGCGTATCCTACGTCCGCAAAGTCCGTTTTCGACGCGGCGGGGTGTCTTTAAACGCGCACACTTCTGAACGGAGTTGTTTCTCTGTTTTTGCCATCACGGTTAGAGTTCGACTGATAGAGCTCTCAAATATTAACTGCTGAGTCATGGGTTACTATGATTGATGCTGAATGAGTAGTTTCGTCAGTGCGGGTGAAGGTAAACCCATGAAAAATCGCCAATTTTTGTCCATTTTTTTTCATGCAAATGTTAATCGCAATAATATTGAAGTAATCTCATATAACTTTCAAACTATTAGTCCAATAGTGTGAATGTCATAGAAAAAGTTGTTGGGATATTCATGTATGTTGAAACAAACATAGTTTTATTGATGGAACATCTCGATTAACGTATGAAAAAAGCGTGCTTCTTAAGTTTTTAGGCACTCATGAAATTGAATTTCAAATATCTCGAAAACGGTTAGAATTATATTCTGGCATTGAAAAGTATTTTTTGAAAACATGTATTGATTTTATCAAAATTTTCCAACCGTTTCTATTAGCAAAACTTTTCAAACAAGTTTTTGTCCATGTTGTCCTTCCCTTTAAAACATTGGCCTTTTTGTATCTTCATCTATGATATCAAAAATACATAAACCCTTCACAAAAGTTACTCTCGTATCAAAACGACCGTTCCCCTGGCCGAAACAGTTATACTGTTATACTGAACACGTTTGCAATGTTTCGGCCAAATTTTAACTAGGGGAGGGAACGGCTTAAGCACCCCGAGACCCTATTCCAAGCACGGGGTAAACGTTAACCTACAACGCTCATTTTTTGCAGTATGGTGCTCCATGTAGTGAAGCACCATACTGCAAAAAATGAGCGTTGTAGGTTAACGTTTACCCCTTGCTTGGAATAGGGTCTTGGAGTGCTTAAGCCGTTCCCTACCCTACTATAGTTTTGTCATTTACTGATTTGACGTGGGAGCGCTCTCATGATAAATGTAAAATGTAATGGAAACAATATCAAAATACAATACATTTACCACCACTGTGTGTGAGACAATAAACATCCGGTCTTCCTTACAGTCGAAATTGAAAAGCTTCCCGTTGATTATTCTTCACATAATTTTTGCATAAAAGTTCTGATCACGTGAAGTTGGGCAGATTCCTTTCGGTGGTAGCCTAAATCAAATACTCTTTACATTGTAATTTCACATTTGTCTGACATTTCCTAGCTGATGCAAGCTTCGAATGATATTTGTTCATGTGATTAGTAGAATGTTCCAAATTGAAATTTGGAAACAGCTCAATTCAACCGCTGGCATGTATTTCAGCTCGCGACAAACATGCCTTTATACTTCGATTAGCGCTCTGCATGTTTACAATAAAAAAAACGATGTTAATAAGTTGGACGCTGTTTATTATTAAAGCTAATTAGATTTTAAAACTGCGATGAAGCGCCGCTTGAACATTTGCTCACCTCCCTCAACAATAATACTGCTATCAGTATTTAGACTCAACTGAATTTAATGAGGTTTGACATCATCCGCGCTCAAGCTTTGTATTTTTGCATGTTCACAGTTTATCTAAATAAAATATTTGCACCCCCCAAGAAGCGTAGGATTAATTTTCTCATTTTTTTTTTCGTCTCTCTCTCCCTTCCCGATGCAGAACGTTCCGGCTATGATCCGCAAGAAGAAACGTGAAACCAAAGACTACAAACTGCGCGTCTTTGTCGGCATGCTGTTCCTTATCATCGTGTTTCTTGTAAGTAAACAAACGACTCAAACCCGCACTATTTGCACAGACGGGAGATAATCTTCCTAGAGAAGAAGTGGGTACTTTTCCTAAAATCTCAAATAATTAACCCTGTTTGCGTTTGTTGTCTCTTCCATTGCTGTTGAACGGTTTAAGGTCGGCTATGCGTACGTCATGTACAATCAGAAGCTGCTGGCCAAGTCGTACTTTGAGAGCATCAAGCTGCACAAGAAGACAAGAGCGATGCGAATTCTGGATGCGAAGGGCTACAGCCTTCTGACGGGAAGGTTGGGAATAGATCTCAACATCGATAAACCATACACGTGCTTGCCGGAAGATCTGAGGGACGACGGAAGCCACTGCTACGAGTGGAACTCGGTGGCAAGATTGTACATGAATTTGGAGAAAACGCAATCGAACAGTGATGTCAAGTGCTACAGCTTCAGCTGGGAAACGCTAGTGGATAATTTCTATCCAACGGATTGTTTCGATATCGGAGATGGCGTTTATTGGTACGGCGGAGGCCTTACCAAGGGTGTGGACTATCTGCTGAACAAAGCATCGTTTGATTTCTCACCTTTTGTGACGGGTGATACCAATGCCAAACAGTGGGGCAATGCAGTGAAGAGATTCTTTTTGAATTCGAAGGGAATTGCAATCCTGGTTGACGACAAAACTCCTCTATACGTCAGTATAAACCAAAATGGTGGCAATGAAATTTGTCTGCGAGGAAAGAATGACGATTTTGCATTTGTGAATAAGTTTACCAAGTACTCGGCATTGAATTATCGGGTGTGCACTGGTCCAGACATGATAACTGCCCATGACAATCTCACTCGGATGAGCTTGTGGGATGGATTGACAGAAAACGATAATTCCGTCATCAAATCTCTTCTTCGGGAACCGGTGTGGCACATTCCGGCTTATTCTCAGAACGAGTTGACCGAAACAGTAATTTACAATTATACAGAAAATGTCATCGCCTCCGGATATCTGCATGTTGGTCATGTTTTGATCAATGAATTTTGGCAGAAAAATATCGGTGATTTCCGGTTCGATGCGGACCGTTTTCCCACGTTGGAAGACACTGTGAATATACTGCACAGGCGAGGATTCCGAATCTCCCTTTCAATCCAACCTTTCATCAGCACCGAAAGCGACAATTTCCTGGAGGCAGTTGCCAGGAAGTTCCTGATTTACGAACGTAACTCTGAACGTAGCATTCCCGCCTTGACACGCTACAAAAGCCTTGCTAGCGCTGGAGTTCTTGACATTACCAATAACGCTACCATCCCGTGGTTAAAAGAGCAGTTGCAGAAAATGACGGAAGTCATCGGCATAGACTCGTTCTATTTGGATTTCGGCAATGCCTACAGCATGCCAAGATACTATCAATGTTCGAAAACACTAGACAATCCAGACCAGTACAAATCCATCTTCATGGATCAGATCAAAGGTAGCCTGAAGGTTTTCGGAGTTTCAAGTGCCATTTCGATTCCACATCCTCCGGCGTTCCTCAGTCTTCCTCCAGTGAACAGCTCATGGAGTGGTCTGCAAACCATAATTCCAACTGTCCTCTCTTACGGAATCATTGGCTATCCACTCATAATGCCAGGCCCGATCGGAGGTGACTTTGTCTTGTCATCAAACCACACTAAAATGCTGTCCTTCTATCCAATGAGATCGCCTCCATTGCCGGAAATGGAACTATACATTCGTTGGCTGCAGTTGGCCACGTTCTTGCCAGTGCTTCGATTCACTCATCTTCCATCGGAATATCGGAACGAATCGTTGACGGAAATCGCCAAGGAGCTCTCGGTGATTCGTCAGAAAACGGTTGTCCCTATGTTGGAGCAATTCACCAGTGATGCGTTGGATACGGCAAAACCGATTATTCGGCCACTCTGGATGATGGACCCAAGCGATCCGAACTGCTTGTTCATTGACGACGAATTTACGATCGGAGATGGAATGATTGTGGCTCCAATCATCTACCGAAGTGACACCAGTCGCGAAGGTGAGTTTCCTGGCAGCTTACTAATTATTGAAAGTCTTCTTCTAATCGCACATTTACCAATTACAGTGTATCTCCCACAAGGCGTATGGAAGGACGGAATCGATGGATCTCTTCGCAAGGGTAACCGATGGATTCACAACTACCACGTTCCGCTGAACAAGGTAGCATACTTTGTGAAAATGCCCGACAATACGCGCTTCTAGGGTGGTGAACACCGGCGGCCGGTGGCTGCGCATTCTCAAAGCGAACATATTCTCAACGAGAATACCTTCCATGAGCTCACAAGGAAGGAAGGATTATCGAAAGATAACGAAACATTGTTTTTAATTTATGGGATTGTATGCGTGCGTGCGTTTGGGAGTGTGAGTGACTGCAAATGTAGTTAGCTATTATGAAAGTATTAAAAGTCGTTAAGTTTTGCGTATTTTCAAATTACTACTCAAGTAATACAATAAAGGCAAATATTTTTAATTCTGATTGAATTAAATGAACTCAAGGAATCTGCAAAAAGGCGAAGCTTATTTTTCACTTCGAAATTGTCCCAAAAATGATTATTGGAACTGATCGGATTAAAAAAGACAGTCTATATAATATTATTTACAATACCACAAATGACTGACTTATCTCTAAGTTGCTGGAATTTTCGGTTAAGCAATGTTGAATTTGCTCGTGTTATTTTATAATTAAATAACCTTAACATCCGCTTGGTGCGACTTTATTTTGTTGTTGTTATTTTTTGTGTATTGAAATTCATACAAACATTCAAATAGGTCGATTCGTTTGTTGTTGTTTGGAGACATCTACGTGGAATAACTAAAAGTGGAACGGACTGTCTAATCTGATTGCGGGGATGGAATATTGCACTTAAATATTAGTCATTTTCCAATGCACTATGGTCCAGATCACGAATTTACGAGGAAACATGCTCCCAGCGTCTAAACTTGAAACTTTACAGCAAAGTGATGGACTACAACATGGTTTGTATCATCAAGGCCCATTTTTTGATGTTAATTAAAAATAGGGTGGTCCACATTTTCACGGAAATACAAAAACTAACTTTCTTATTTGCAGAAATAGACGTTTACATTCTTAAACAAAGTTGTAGCGCAAAAAATTTAATGAAACTTACATATACAAATTTTTTTGTAGCTTAAAAATTGACCGGTTTAGAGCAATTTTACCTCATCAAGTTAGGGTGTACCATAAAAAATGATTTTTTTGCCCTTACTTTTTTATTTCACTTCCCACCGTAAAGTTGTGTTCCGACGAGTTTTTTCCGACGACAACTTTTAAACACGCGTACTTTGGTATACAAATTTTGCCGCTAACTTCAATCAATCAATAGTTATTGAAGTTTTTCTAAAAAAAATACGCCCTTTTCAAATGTTGATTTTTATGATTGGGGCAAACACATTAAAAATTCAAGACGTCATTTAGAAGGACAATCTATATTGTTTAACATATGCGAAAACTAGAGATATGTTATGTCTGTATCTTGAGAAAATTAAATTTGAATCTGGGATGGTTTTAGAAGAAAAACTTCAATAACTACTGATTGGTTAAAGCTAGCGGCAAAAATAATATAACAAAATACGCACCTTTAAAAGTTCTACAACTCATTGAACAAAATTTAACGATGAAAATTGAAATAAAAAAGTTAGGACAGAAAAACTTTTTTTTATGGTACACCCTAAGTTGACGAGGGAAAAGTTGCTCTAAATTTGATTGGTTTACAAGTTTACATGTTTATCTACTATAACCAGCTGGCCGTACTAATGGTATAAATTGGTCCAAGCCAGGCCTCGAACATTTTAAATAACCGTTGTCGAAAATGTACAAGGAAAATATATAGTTGTGCTAGTATACAGGGTGGATGGTAATTCCTGTCAGGTTTTTTTTTAACATGTGTAACATTGGATGGGTTAGTCACAGACATGTTTGCATATAAATCTTCTAAAGTATATTCTAACGTCAATACGGCTTGCAAGTTTGGTTTGATTTTTTATTCGTTCGAATACCTCCCAGACCTGGCCGTACGTATTTTCAGTCGAAAAAATATTCTGGCTACAGGATCGCCACAACCTGGGAGTCTCAGTAGTTTTTCTTTGGCATGTCCCTGATGTTTATTTGTTACCGTCGCATGACTTCGTGCTGTCGGAAAATATTCATTCACAAATCAGTTCTGTACCGCTCGTTTCGTTTTTTGCAACTGGTCGCAGGCGTTTCTAAGTCGTTCAACATAAAGTGTAAAGTTAAATGCCCTAAGGTCTTGTTTTACACGGGGGATAGCGTTGATCAATTCACATGCATAAGGCTTGCTTCATTTAGAATTGGAACAAACTTTTGCTCATATTGTGGCGCTCCTGGTGGACGGATTTGGAAGTTCTTGGCGCCCACGTGTCGGGAATTTTGTCAGCTTCACGTATGTATTTTTGACATTCCGCAAATCTACTGTACTTTGTAAACAATCAACATGGAAGCCGAAAGAAGGGAAAAAATTGTGCACAGTTATTTGGAAAATCCATGGTGGTCTGCATCTAGGCTAGTTAAACAACTGAAATTTCCCAGAAATACCGTATGGCGAGTTATCAAACGGTATAAGGAAACATTGATGACGATTCGGAAGCCTCAAGCCAATCGTCGGAGTGGAATTGTCGACCGGAAACTGCGTGGTAAGATTTCAGAAGACGATTAAGAGGAATCCCAATCTGTCGGACCGTGATTTGGCCAGAAAATTCGGTGCTGCCCACAGTACCGTGAGGAGAACTCGACTCCGGGAAGGAATCAAGTCGTATCGAGCTAGCAAACAGCCAAATCGGATCATAAAACAGAATAGTGTGGCCAAAATCTGTGCTCGGAAGCTATACGACCAGGTGCTGCCCAAGTTCGACGGGTGGACGATGAAACCTATGTCAAGGCTGACTTCGGGCAAATCCCAGGTCAAAAATTGTACTTGGCAACGGCTCGGGGGGATGTTCCAGCCAAATTTAAATTTGTTTTTGCCGACTAAATTTGCACGAAAATTCATGCGATTTGGCAGGGCATTTGCAGCTGTGGCAAAAAACGAAAGTTTTCGGTACAAAGAAGACAATGACGTCGGAACTATACCACAAGAGTGTCTCCAAAAATGAATTTTGCCGTTCATTCGATCCCACGAACATCCCGTAATATTTTAGCCAGATTTGGCAAGCTGCCATTACAGCAAAGTCGTTCAAGAATGGTATGCAGAGATAGGGGTCCATGTTGTTCCGAAAAACCTTTAACCACACAACTGCCCCCAGTTCCGCCCTATTGAGAAATACTGGGCAATCATGAAGGTTGTCAAAGACATCAATCAGATAAAGACCTGGTGGAATAAGATAGCTAAAACGATGGACGAAGAAGGTGTGCGCCGCCTAATGAGCCGTGTTACAGGAAAAATTCAAGAATTCCTTCGAAACCGTGACGAATAATTTTATCCGTATTTTTTCTTAAAAGTATGAAGAAAACGCTACATTTGTATAAAAAAAGATCTTGAATTCAATAATAAATAACTGAAATGCAGGCAATTGTTTTTTTTTTCAATTCTATCTGAAGCAAGCTTTAGGCATTTTAAATTGCTTTGCTTTTGTTTGCATGTATTTCATTTTCATAACAGTTCTATAATCTGCTTAAGTTAACGTTCTGGAAGTTCATTTTGAAGAGGCTTGTTTCTGCTACGATAACCACGGAAAGTAGTTTAAAATAAAAAAATGCTTTTCCATCAATTGATGCATTTTCGTTGCCTTCCGAAGCCGAGCCGCTTGAAAGTGATAAAATGTTGGATTTCTATAACTCTTGTCCTCTCTAATCTTGGGGGTGCGACACACATAAATCCAAATTCAAGATGATCGAAAATTCCCACGCTAGCGAATCAATCTTTAAAAAATCTTGTTGCAGCTTGTGAATCTTAATCCATCAACTTGCATCGTGCTGCATCTTTTTGCAGTAAATCTTTAAAATCTTCATCAAAATCTTTAAAATCTTCTTTCTATCTACTAAGCGTGCGCACATCGCACAAAAGCAAAACAAAAAAATATCCTGCATCGCACCCCCGCCTCTAATCTTCACCAGTGCTTCAAGATCACAACTACGTGAAATTTGTTGCAGTGGTGCCTGGATGGATGCCGCCTGAATACGAAGTAGAATAAGAGGAATGAATCAGCTTGTGTTGATTAACAGCTTTATGTAAAATCGAAACCATTGGATTTCATAATTCAGAACAACATTGGACAGATAAATTAATGCAAGCTGTTCAAGTAATATACCTTTTTTAAAATATATAAAATGTTCAAACTATTGTCATTTATTGCGTAACGTGCATTTGAAAAAGTGGCACAAGTGTGAGTCCGCCTTGCTCGCACTTGTTTGATTATATAATGCATAAGTGTGTGTTCAATAGTCTATTCGTGCCGCTTGCATTTTCATCAGCATGTAAAATCAACTCACCGGTTCGAACAGGCAGTTGCAGCCGGAGGTTTCTTCCGAGAACCTAAAGAAGCGGAGGCACCAATATTCAGTAGAAACCACTGGTGGTGGTACTATGCAATGATATCACAGAAGCCACGATGTCTAATACCGAAACTAATCTAATTGGATTATTACCAATAGGTTTGTGAACTGAATAAAAGTTTTTGATAAAATCAAATTTTAATACCTGACTGATCTATTACCAAAAATGTAGGGCATGTTTGAAATAAACATATTTTTTTCAGTTTTATTTTCATTCAAAAATCTACATTTATTTTTAATACAAATAATTTTAAGGCAAAAATTTAGGTTACGCTAATTTTTACATAGAATTTAACATATATTTGTGGCCAGAACAAACAAAAGATTACGTTTGAATTTACCTAAACATATATGATTTGATGATACTTTTCTTCGCGTGTAGTTAATTGGTCGATACCTGTAACACGGAAAATCCGGCGGGTACGAAAAAATTGCCCAGTCGAGCTTTCGACACTGAAGAAGTCTGTAAGTCGCAGACTAAATAAGCTTATCTGTCAATCGATAAGCCTTCTGTAGTGGAATTTAACTGAATTGGCTCGCGTTTACTAGTGATAATTTAAAAAAGTAACAGAAAGAAACAAGAAAGGATTTCCGCACAGGAAACCGCTTATTCTTGTAATGCCAAATTGGCATTGCCAATCGAGTTTTGGTTCACTTCTCAACTTTCGAACACATCGGAAAGGTCCGCCGGAAGAAGATCATCGCTTCTAGTTCTGCGGAGAGTGTGGAATATGATGCTGATAGGGTTGGATCGATTCTATTCATGCATATCATTACTCAATAGTCTACAACTTTTTAACTTTGTATTATATTCAACTTGACATCACTTCCCAGGTAACCAATAAGCAGTTCCAAAGCGTCTTAACGGCAGCATATCTAACAATTAAGTCGCCTTAAATGCAACATAAATACCACTTTAGGCCCGCTAGGTGGCTGTTTTACTGCAATGCTTTGATAATGCTTCATTAATGCTATTTTGGATTCGAAATGCTAATTACAGGCTACAAGCATTTAAGTAGCATTTGAAATTCAACTTTACAACAGATAGAATTCCAGATGCTGATATACTGCTAATATAACGCTTGTAGCATCTGAAATGAGGATTTAGCGTTGATATACTGCATATGCTAATGCTTATTGGTTACCTGGGTTGGAGCGTATGGACGGTATGTCCAGCCATCCTACCGCCCCTTTAGATTGTGGTTGAAATCTATTTCAACCATTCAACTCATTTAAGGACATACGGGCCCCATCACTTCGATGTTGTCTGAGCACAAATCTCAAATACTATTAGGACTTCAGGCGTGAAATTTTAAAAAATGGATTGCTCTGGAGCACCCATTAGTTACACGCTAAGATAAGATAAATAAGGTTTTACTTTACCGAAAATTAAGTTTTCGCAGCAAAACCTAATGTATCGGTATAATTTACCGAAAGCAAACGTTTGATCTTACTTATTTTTTGAGTAAAGTGGATTAACAAATTTTATCATTATGTTTTACTTAAATTTGGTTTAAAAGGTTGGACTGGTTTCATTGGGCTGCAAGCAATTTCGGTTTCCCTTCTTCCCAACATTACAACATCTGAGATTTTTAACAATAAGTCTACGTGGTTTATGAACAGGCCCTTAAAGGGTCACCCACAATTGATACGTTGCGGATGCGTTGACGTAAATTTGACAAAAAATCTATGGGAAAACTGTCAATTTCACGCAAACGCATCCGCAACGTATCAATTGTGGGCCAGCCATAATCATCTTTGCGGTTAATGCATCGCAGTAGGCCTGACTGCTTTGACCCTTGAATCATGTCTTTGATTTGCTGTAAGCATCAATATTGACATAAAAATTTGGACCCAATTATTTCCATGATCCTTTCTCCTTCTGGCTGTGTTTGTATTAGATTAGATTAGATTAGATTAGGAAACCCCCGTCTTTTCTCTTTTGGCCTTCTCAGCCCACCTGATAATTGGGACATGAAAGAATCACTTAAAACCGCATATCGGAATTGCAGAGAAGGTAAATAAATTTAGTTTTTTTATGTGTCAGTCATATTCTATATACTGTTAAAATAAATGTCGGCTTAGTGAGGGTTGTATTCTGAACGACGAATTATAGATCTCAACCCGTTATTTAGAATAAGTTATTTCGATCAGTGTAATTAACAGACCAAAGTAATGGAATTCACGTTCATTGTAAAACTCGTACGGTTGACGACCAAATGTCTGTTTATTCATCTTGTTTTGTTGGTCTTACATCCTAAAGACGTCAAATTGATTATTAATGCAACAAGTTTTTAATGTTTATTAAGTATTGTTCAATCATTGCTATTGCTTATGTTTCTTAAGGTATTCTTTTTTAAATACAGGGTAAATATAATAAATTTAAGAATCACATTCCTTACGAAATGAGTCAATGCTGTCTGTTTGTGCTTGTATCTTCCGTTTTTTAAAATAGCTTTGTACTGGCGCAACTGCTTCGCTCATGGGACGAGGATGGAGCGTTGCGTTTAGTGTAAAAATAATACTTTTCTTTGTTCACTTGCATGTAAGTACGTTCTGAGTAGAATAAAACACAACTTCTAACAACCTATTGTTCATCTACAGAGGATGATAAATGTTAATATAACACAATGTAGACTGTTAAACAGCTTTTCCTTGCACTTGCTCTCATCGTTTAAATAGTATTATTCTCTTCATACTCGGGTGGAATATCTTCCACCAGAATGTGATTATCAATTAGTTCCTTGCACAGAGGTAAACGACCAGGACAAGGTTCGGAATCTGCCGGTCGGGTATTGTCCTCGCATCGGCTATCCGGCTGGGCATTCATACTGGAGTCTACGCACAATATGGACCGCTTTCTGACCGCTCCGGGTTCTCCGGGTTTGCGGCACGTCACCGAGCAGAGCTGCCAAGGTCCTACCCACCAATTAGCCGGACAGGGATCCTCGTTGCATTCTCGTGCCATCCGTTCGTGGCGCTTGTTGTGGGCATTTTGTTCGCAGAAACTGTCATCGACAATACCTTCACCTCGCTGGAAGCACACTGAGTTCCGATGCTGCCTGCCACCGCCACAGGTAACCGAACACAGACTCCAATCGGTCAGCTTCCAGTAGTAGGGTGAATGATTGCGGGTGGCATTCGAGGACAATGTGTATTCGTAACGGATGCCAGCGTGGTTGTTCTTCTTTTTCATAATTACCTGAAAGGTGGAATAGAGAACGTATTTTGAAAACAATGTGGGTTAGAAAAGTGCAATTAGAATGAAAGTGGTTGCAAACAAACAGAACCCGCCGATACCAGACGCCTACACTACACGCAGAGTAAGCTCCATAGAAGTGGCCAATCGATTAAAAATATTCTACTTCTACGCAACAGATGAAGCAAATAGGCCCATATTTCCTACAGGTTGGATCAAACGAAATTGATTTCTTTTACCGAAACGATTACGAGTGCGACAACAACGAAAATCAAGTAAGCGAGTAGGACATTTACCGATATGGTAATATCATCGGTGATCGGTCCCGGAATCTTGACCCGTTCCTGTTCGTCTTCCCTTTCGTACAGCCCGAGGCTTCCTGCCATCTCATACTCGCCCGGTAGTTGGATGAACCTAAAATACGTGAAGCGATTTAATAACACGTTGATCTCAAAAATCCTTTCGAATTCTCACCGATTTCCGTTCAGATAGTACTCTTTGCTTCCGGCACGACCCACCCCGATGAAGTTCTTCGACGGACTCATCTCTTCTACGAGAATGTTCCGCGAACCAGCCGGTATTTGCAGCACATCGTAATATCCCTCGCTCATGTTCACCTTCTTGGTGAAGTTTCCCCGGATTACGGTACAGCTGTCTCCGTTTCCGCCGCACACTCCGCACTGGTCCTCGGTGGTATTGGAGTCAACAACCCAATCGCAGCCTACGCGACGACAGATGCCGCCGATGCACATGTCGTTCGTACCCAGATTGCACGGCGTCCCGTCGGCTGCCGTGTCACCGAACGGGACGATGATGGTATCCTCGGAGTTGGAGCAGTACAGTTCGCAGGGTTCGTCTGAAACGATAGATTGTTCGAATTGTAGTTTGTAATTTAGCGAATGCAATGGTCTGAATTTTGAGACAGCAGTGTGCATCGCGCAACGCAGGGCCTGCCCTGATATAATATTTTGTTTACTTCAGTTCAAACCATTAAGTAATTATGTTACACTTTTGTCTCACGAAGGTTTCAATCATCGTGCTTGCTCTAAACTGCAGCGCCAATAATGATAAATCAACTTTATTACAGAGTCCGAGTATTCGATTACGACCTAGCGGCTCAATCCGTAGAATTTGATACTACCTTTTGGCGCTCGATCATCGGTAGGAACGTGGCCATTATGTTCCGTAAAATAATTCACTCGATTATGTCTCACTAGTTTAAACTTCTGGTAAATCGAGCCAACGCTGGCACTGAGGCTTAGGGGTGTTCCTATTTATTCGACTTCTAGAATTTCTTGATTTTAAATCACCCGGCAGATTTTCTGAATTTGTTTGAAAACAGGTCAAAAGTTCAACATGCTAGCAATTCTTACATTTTCTGACCATCCCTAACAGTTCCGATGGGCAGCAGCGCCGAGCGAGTGAGCCAACGGCGAGTGTACCTACGATCAATCGCTGGGCGCCAACCGTGGATGGAAATGGAAAAGCGGAAGAATGCAACGATGCCTTTTTATAAAAGCCTCCAGCGTGGTGAAAGGTGTCGTCATTGTTGTTTGGTTAGCGCACCTTTCGTGAAGAGCTTCGAGGCGGTGGTCTGTTGCTGATTCTTGATCAAATTTGGATTTGTTCGTTTGTTTGTTTTATTGACTGTATTGTATGAAGAATCGTTTGTGCTATGAAGAATATTGTAAGTTTCGTGTGACATTGCGGTGATAAGAACTGGATTTTGTTTTATTTATTTGTGTTTGGAAAATATGATGATGAGAATGTGCAACAATTGTTCTAAGAAAATTAAAACCAAAGTTCACAGTATATCACCTAAGAAGAACCTAAAGCCATGAAATCAAGAGCACACAATTTAGATTGGACCCGTTTTTTCTGTACGTGAATGTCGACAAAGTCCACTAACGACAGTCCACATGGCTGATAAGCTCTATCATTAAGAATTTTACTGAACACACATTTCAAAAACTACAGGAAAGTTGTGTATGAAATTAGCAGTCTACGAGTACAGCAGTGCAGCAAACATTGGTTAACAATTTAAAACTCGAAGTATAGTTATGGTTTTCGTGGTAGATTTTTCTAACAATCTGAAGTTAAAGAGCGATTTTGCAATACTGATAACCTTTGGTAGTCTTCGTTCCATTTCAACAATCAATAGGAAATTAACAATTAGCTGTATAACATACTTTACGGGAGATCCATTTTTCATTTCATTTTCAAAGCACGGCTTGCTGCGATCTTCAGTTTAGTTGAGTTTGTATATGCTTCTCAATTGACCATGAGCTCCTCGTGGCTCAATTGAATATGTTTACTAGTTTCAAATGAACTTACTATGATGTGATGATAATGAAAGGTGATCTTCCTCAATTTCGTTGATTGTTTTTCAACTGAGATTGTGTTTTTACCGCGCTTCTAATGAATATGTTTTCAATCAATCTCCGTACAACCTGTCGCTCGCACACAATTGCATGGCTTTGTGTATTTTATTAAACGTATATAAGAGAAATATAAAAGCAATCGAATGTTGGCTACGAGGATCGAGCCGAGTGTGACAGCGTAGCGATATTCTGTTGGAACCATACAGCCATAAATTAGAAGAAAAATTAGTATTTTCCATTTAATTCCAACTACCTTTGCTTATCTTGACAGATACGCGTATTTCGTCTACAATGTGCAGACTTCTTCAGTGTCTCGTAACTTGACTTTAAAAAAGAAGAAGTCTGCACATTGTAGACAAAATACGCGTATTTGCATGGCATCGTTTATTTCATCAAACTAGATGACATTGTCTTTTCCGAATCGGGCGGCCTTTCTCAAGAAATGATTGGAACATTCAATGAATCCGTAAAATTTCCGTAGAAACATACCCAAGTTCGCAAATTCCCAATTTAGTTAAGCCAGTAAGAATGGATGAAGAGCTTACACGTACATGATCCTGCCGTTCATAGCTATTCGGCGTCTTTTGAACTTTGTACGTTACCTCACGTTTTTTCGCATCATCTAGAAAGCTTTCACTACCCGTTTGGTATCCTTCACACTAACCGGAGATCCATTTTTTCTTCCGAGTGACGTTCTACCGATTTAAAACACAAGTTACCGTAGGTTGTATCATTCACAGCTTCCTGCTGATGGCACGTGCGCAATTTTTGTTTATTTGCATCGCTGCTGTTCTTCTGACTCCATTTTTGCAGCTCAGCTACAAATGTTACTATTACATTGTGAACAATTCACATATCTAATTTTAGCCAAAATTTTAAAAGAAATGAGTAAAAAGTTACGGTCATTTAAAAATGATGCAACTTGATTCCGTACACCCTTTATGCTATGTTATGCTCTGCTAAACATACCCAAGTTTGCAAAACTCAAATACTGTATAATAAATCAAAATTTTGTAGATGTTCTTTATGCAGCCCTATTTTCTCATGCCAACTAACTGAACCAAATGAATAATTAAATAAATTTGGTCTACTAGCACCAGGCTTAGAATGATTGATTTGATTGACCTTGACTGACTCGGTTTCCATTCCTATATAACCATTCCCAGGTAACCAATAAGCATAAGTATACGCAGGTAAATAAACCCTACATCTGTATTTCATATGTTAAAAGCATTATATTAGCATTATATCTGCATTTTGAATGCTATCTGCAGTAAAATTGGATTTCAAATGCTATTTAAATGCTCGTAGACTGTAATAAGTACTCAGAATACTAAACAGCATTAATGAAGCATTATCATAGCTTTGCAGTAAAGCGGCCGTATATTGGGGCAAAGCCGCATTTATGTAGCACTTAAAGTGCCTTAATTGCTTGATAGGCTGCCGTAAAGACGCTTGGGAACAGCTTATTGGTTGCCTGGGTCGATTAATGTGTTATAAGATCGAGTAACTCTCACCTAGTATTTTGCAGAGCACATATCTTAAATACTATACATGTATGTTTTCAAAAAATGTTTGCTCCTCTTGAGCAACTTTTGATTGACGCTTTTTACCTTATTCGTGATTTTTCGTTCCAAAAACGTGAAGTTATAATAAGCCTAACCCAGAACCTCATACTAGCTGTTTGCCTCTGAAAGCTTTGGCCTATTCAAAAGGTCAGCTAGAATTTAAGAATATGGATTTTACAGGATTTTGATGCTGTCCTGCTAAATTTTATGGAATTTTCATACAAAAGTAAAGTGAAAGTTACAAAAGTAATGTTACATGGGTGAAGAAAAAAATATTTCATTTTTGCTTCAGGTGATACGATCCGGAAACTGTTGTTCTCATACCATCTTGCACATATAAAAAGCATATATTTTGACAAATAGACTGTTCTGAAATATATAAATTAACTTTCTTTCTCAAATAAGAAAAGAGCACGCATTTTCAAACTTTCGTGCGAAAAATTGAAAAAAAATGACAACATCATTTTAGTTTGGATGTAAATAACAGGACGCAGCCAAAAGTTGGTTAAATACTGCACGCATTTGAAATTGACGGTTAATTATTAGTGTATTTATAATCATCGGAACAGTGTATATTGTTGCATACTGTTTAAAACAGTCATATCATAACAAGACCGTCATAAATCACGAAAAAGAATGAATGTAGCATACACGGAATGCTGGTATTAGAAAACTAGGAAAATTTAAATGAACACTTCAGTTAATCACTTTTAAAAAGTTAAACATTGAAACACTTTTTCAAACTATCCCTATTAAAAGCGAGCAAGTTTCTTTAATTTCCTCTATTTAAAGCTTATCTTTTCACAAAAAAGCCTAATTTGTCTGCAACATACAGATTTCTTCAGTGTTAAGTGGAAGTCGAGCACTCAACATTGAAAGTCGCAGACGGTATAGCCCGATCTACCAAAGTATAAGCTTATTCTAGTGGAATTCGATGGAATTTGTTCACGTTTTCTACTTCTAGTTTAAGAAGTGTTTCAATTTAGTTTTTATTGTTTTTAAAAAGTGATTAAGTGAAAGGTTTACTTAAATTTTCCTAGTTTTGATGTATTATTCATGCTTCATTTCCACATTTTTATTTAGATAATCATTTAAAAAGATGAAAAGTGGAAGATTTTCACTGTCCTCTTCTCAGTACATTTTTCTATTTCCTTCAACACTTCGCATTATCATGGGTCAAAATTTGGCTTACTATGATGTGTATCAAGTGTAAGATAAGATAAGTTGGGTGCTGCAGTGGAGCGAATCTAAATTGCCATTTTGGTGCTTGAAGTTAGATTGCCTATTGCGTTATTTAAGTGCTCCAGGGTGTGTTTTAATGGAAATACATATTGTAGTAAGTACATTTAAATTTAGCCTTATTCTGCATTTGATATATGTTATTACTAATTCAAAGCATAAGCCGTGATTTTAAATAATGTAATTCTGAAACGTCATGAAATTCAGCAGCTTAATTCCGGGCATTAATTTCGTTGAAGAGAACGAAGTTTCTGTATATATATATAAACGATGGAACGGTCAAAACTTGGTCGACTCAAATATGACGAAGTTTTTCCAATCGTACATTTAAAAAACTCGAACACCCGCCATTTTGAAGGTTTATGTTTGCAAATTTTGCATGCATGCGCATAAGCAAAATCCAAATAATTCCGACGCCGATTTGACAAAATCACTTAATATTGACAAATCAACCGTGAAGAATGTTGTAAAAGATTTTGGAGAACGTATGACGACTGACAGGTAGCCGGGATCAGGAGGGAACCGAAAACAGGAAGCCGCAGCGACCGGAAGAATAGTGGCAAGGACTTTTCAAACAGCAATCGCCAACATTTCCATCAGCAATGCAGCAAAACGAATGCAAATATGGGACAAGTCACCACAGATACAATATGCAAAGACAGGCAAAGGAAGACTGTAGCCGAGACTGTTTCGACAGTATAAGCGTCTAACGAACGATGAAACATGCTAAACCTGATTTCAGAGTTTAAGAATTTTATACGACTACCGGAAAAGGAAAGTTTCAAGATAAGTTTAAGCAGGAAAACATGTCAAAGCTTGCAAACTAATAAATGGTTTAGCAAGTGATTTGCATTTAAAAGCTTCGTGACAACTTGCACTGTCAACCAAGATATTTATGTCAAGTAATGCTTGCAAAAACGCTTATTGCCTCTCTTGAACTGGTTCAGTGTTATTTTGGCCAGACCTCGCTTCTTGCCACTACGGAAAAATGGCTCAGGATTAGTATGCTGCTAATAGTGTGCAAATCGTACACAAGGAGAGAAACCTCCAAACTCGCCGGAACTACTATAAAGACAAACCTCAATTGAACTCAATGATCAGTTGGAAGTGATATTAAATAAGGTGGATATAATAGCGGTACAAAACTTAATGCAAGGAGTGAAACGTAAAGCCCGACAGTTCGCATTTGGAAAATCGGAAGCCTAATAAAATAATTTTCCTGTGTTTTGTAGACGATGAAGTTCAAAAAGAAATAAAGATTGATCATTTATATGATAAACTAATTTATATGATAAACTGCGCACTAAATCATGTTTAACCAATTGTTGACCGTTCCACCCTTTATACACACACTTAATTTAAACTACCGGACTCAGTACTGATTTACCGAACTCACAACAGCCTCGGTGTATTCGGTTATAGATTCTGTTCCAAATTTCAGTAATTTAGAATACTGAGTTTGCCGAGATGGATCTGCTGTTGGGATTTCTGATCCGATTCAATGATCTGATAAAATCTCCAAAAGTTATGCTAAACTTAAATTGGATTTGAACTTAACCTTGTTCTGAAAGAACGAGCAATGGTACTTAACGCACCCACCGTGGTGAAGTCTGGGTTCGATTCCTAATACGGTCTATGACTTTTTCGTAAGGGAAACAGAATGAACACAATGAGAGTAATGAAAATTCGATTCTTGAACTGAACGTGCTAAAAAGTATTGATGTTGTTATGAATGGTACACACAATGGCGCTAGTGTACTTTAAAAACAGATTTTCAGTACTTCAAGTAACTAATTTTTACCTGCGTTGGAATTAAAACTAATTGTGTGCCCCTCGTCTGAACCAAATTCGTGAGATTTTCAATTCAAGCTAAAATAAATAACGGTCGCATTCTGCTAAAAAGAAATCGCTCGTGTCAATTTAAAACCAATGTGCACTCGGCTAAGCGTAGCATGTGAGTACTCACTTTTCGCAATCTCTTTTAACATACATCTGGGCAGTCACGTCAGTTTGACGGTGATCTATTGTTCAGAACATTAGCCTTTATTATTTGACCTAATACTCACACACGTGAATTGCAGTTAACCATTAAGTCGACCTTTTGCTAGCATTCACAACTAGGTGGCGGAAACCCTATGTTTGTATAGGACTGGTAGTATACTATTTTAAAATTTATGGGATTTTAACAACAAGGTTACTAGAACTGTTACGCATGTCCGTGAAGCGTTTTTTGAACCCGACAACTGATTGTAGTAAAGAATTTCACAGTTTTCCGTTTTCCCCATGTATGAAATTGACATTTACTACCATTGGTGGCATCTGCTGGCAGATCGGTAAGTTTAAAGACGGTTAGTGGTTAGTTGAAAGAAAAAGAGCAGCTCGAACCGTTTAGTTGATTGACGGTATTATAGCGGAAAAGTACAAAACATATCAGAGAGGTATTTAAAGTAATGTTTTTGTGCGAAATAATTGAAATTAAAACTGTTTGATTTGGCAAAGCATACAAACTCCGTACACATTTTTCTTTAATCAAAATTTTCAAAGGGGCCACGTAGACAATTTGTACAAAAGCTTCCCCTTCCCGGTGGACAGGCGGGGACATTTCCGTACTCCCTACTGTCTTCCTAATTTTTCCACGTGGTATGTGGATGCCCCTTTTGTGCATTGTACGAAAACAATACAATCTCTCTGGTGGTTGCATCAATAATTGACAGATTTGCTATATCGACTTAAAATGTATTTTCAATTAGAAAGGACAACCCCGAGGTGTTGTTTATCGTTTTTAGTGCTTCCGACATAAGATTGGATCCTGTAATTTTGGGAAAAGCTGTTATTGAATCAGGTTAATCTCGCTAGGTCATGGTGACTCGTGAGAAGTTGATTGATCATTATTGATTGATTGGAGTCACAACTTTCATCAATGTTATTCTTTTTATTACGAAAATAAACCAAAGATTTCTGCTCTTTTCAGCAGCAACACCAACATGTACGTGTAGGATAATAGAGGAGCAGCGATTGGCTGCTCCGCACGAAATTCATTCATCCAACGTATGAAAGTATTTAATCAGATGACAAGCACTGTGTATTTTTCTTACAATTTACACTTGTTCTACATGTGTACTAAATCCATGTTTATAAAATGAGCGAAAGCGTAATCTATCTACCATTCTCTTTTCGGAAGCAAAACAGCTAATCACTATAAGATCCAACTAGCGCGAAAAGGGAGTGCACTGAAGCGTTACCTCACAGCATAGTTGCATTAATCGGAGAATGACTGCATTATGCAATTTTTTTCCCCAAGCGAGAGGATCGCACTGCCCATGACTTATTTTACCACCTACTTTTTGCGAGCCGGCTGGTGGAAAAAAAAATGTGCAGCGTAAATCAAAACATGACAGTTTGCCCTATTTTCAGCTTTTCATGTAAGAACACATTTTATTTTCGTTTTCAAACAGGCACACTTCCACGCGCTGGTCGTTTTGGCCATCGCTTCGGCACCGGTAATCACCGGTTACAGCTACTCGAGCATTCACAACTCGCCCTATGGGTATGACGACAGCAGTATTGAGGATAACATTTCGTTGGGAAGCGAGAGCGATGAGGAACACCACAATGCCATCGTAACGCATTCGGAGAAGCAAGCAACCTATTCAGTTCCAGTCTATCAGAAAATCGGCGTTCCTGTTCCCCATCCGATCCCGGTTGCTGTTCCGCAGTATGTGAAGATCAACGTTCCTCAGCCCTATCCGGTACAGGTGAACGTGGAACAGCAGATCAAGGTGCCGGTTTATAGGATAGTGCCGAAAATCATCGAACGGCCCGTCCCATATACGGTGGAAAAATCCTACCCAGTGGAAGTTGAGAAACCTTTCCCCGTGGAAGTGCTGAAAAAGATTGAGGTTCCCGTACCTAAACCATACCCAGTTCCGGTGCCGATCTACAGGCACGTGAATCACAAAGACAGTAACCACCGAAGTTGGCGATGGTAGAGCTGTTCATCTGTTATTTGTTAAGTTTCCTGTTGACTTTATTTATTTCGTTTCAACTGACTTGTTATTAGAATAAATGTTATTCTGTGTTTCAATGTGATTTTAATTTTCAATGGAAAGAAAAGGTAACCAATACTCACTTCTGTCAAAGTATGGAAGCCAGGTGTACTGCTCGCCTTTGACTGTGTCGTTGTCGTGCTCGGAACACTGCTGAGCTCGGAATGAAGGTATTTCCTTCGGGCACGGATCGGTGTTGCATGTTTTGTACCGAGCGCGCTCTCCAATGCAAAACAGCCCTCCATTCGCTGGCGAAGGATGATCGCATTCTCGGGTTTGTCTGGCGACTCCTCCTCCACACTCGCGGGAGCATTCACTCCAACTGTTCCACTCACCCCAGCCTCCATCGACCGGGGGCGGGGGATCTTCCACGTCGACACACTGCTGATTTTGGCACCACTTTCGTTTTCCGCAGTTAGTGCCCGGAGCCGCCGGTCGCATCATGGTCATGCAGACATCTTCCACCAGACACCACAGTTGGGTGCAGATTTCGTCCAGCTTGGAGCAAACGGTCATCTCCTCGTCGGTTGAGTTGAACTGTAGCCGGCACTGGAAATCGGCGTTGTACATCGCCCCTGGCGGGAGGTCCGGATAGCTGTAGGAGTCCTGTTGACTGGGCGGATCTTCCAGACATTTGCCAAGACCGAGGCTGTGGTGGAAAGATTAATTGGATGTTTAGTGTGTGGATGAAGGGTGATTATTTATAACTAATTGATCGATGTAACTCGCATAGTTGTTATATTGTATTTAAGGGTTTCGAAAATTCCGGTTTCACAATCAATTTGAACAGAAAGGTAAACTAATTTGGATACACCTGTATTATTAAAACTACACAGAAAGAAAAAAATTTAACTGGTGCGTAAAATCTCCACTCGTTTAATTTCAAGCCAAAGAAAGCGTAAACATCGAAATTGTTTGCAATCTTGCATTCGCTATACAACAATGCCTTCTATCTTGCATACCACAGACTAGATTCAGGCGTTATGTGGCATGAAATATCACATTAATTTATGCCAAACCTAGCGTTGTTAATGTGCATTAGATATCGCAGAAAATTACATGTTTTTTTTTTAAACTGTGTACATTTATTGTTGAGATCAGTTTGAGAAAACATGGCAAAGTGTTACTTGTACTAATAGGCAAAGAATCTGGTGTGCAACCCCTTGCCTAATTGGATCCACTTGCCTAATCGATCCACATCCAAATATTACGTAAGGGCTGGGACTAGTCATTTAATATGAGAATGACTTGTTCACCGGTAACTTATTTTACCAGCCAAATTAAAAAACTCTTTTATCTATGTTACAGCAATGCAGCAATAAAGTTTTCAGTCATTTAGTCTGCTTTGGTGTTACTACCCGAGCAGGAGAAAGTAACACATGAAAACCAAATTTTGATCTTGACAATTCGCCTTGTTATTTAGAGCACGGCCTAAGAGGTAAAATACCTAAGAAACGCAGGCGAAATATCTCTCGAATAACAGAACTTATTATTTGGGATACCTGGAAATACCTGAGAGGTACTGTTTTGGTGTTGTCTTACCTTAATTTGGTATTCGCATAGCATTGTGGGAAAATTTTTATGGGATTATCCTCAGGTATTTTACCACTTAAGCACTGACCCGACTGAGAAGTTATAGCATGTTATAAACCTATCTTGATGACGATCTTCTTGTTGAAATTAGTTGACAACCGTTATAACATGTTATGAATCTGTAGCCTGTAGTCTTAACAAGGCATTATGCAGCACTCTTAAATACTAAGGCCAGTTATCAAGTTATTCATTCCTGCTCGGGTAGCGAATAATATAATTTAGGGCAAAGTTGTAGGAAAAAACGTGCACCACTGAGTTCATCATACGCCATACTTTGAAGTTCAGTTTCTGAAATGTGCTACCAACAAATGAGTAAAACTGATTCTAAAAGAGTCATCCCTGCCTTGGGTGAAATCATACAAAAAAGTTGACTTTTCCTACCCGATGGGCCAACAATGCACAATTAAACAGTTACAACATAGTGCATCCAGAGTCAAAAATGACCCAACACTTTGAAACGCTACGAAACATGATTTTTGAACCGAATACTCCAGAACTGACGACGAAAGGGCCCAAAGAGGACAATTTTGAAACCTCCAATAATTGTACCATTCGACGGCTCAAAATTCATGATTTTAAATACTGATATCCAAAAAAATTATTTCATACTAGGAGATTAAACCCACCAACTAGGAGATTAAACCTCATCGGGATCCCTAAAACCGATTCCGGTAGGGCCCAACGAAGACAATTTTGGAACCCCAAGTATTTGTACTGTTCTATCGCTCAAAATTCATGGTTTTGAATACTGTTATCCAAAACCATCATACCACAAACCAACCAGGGCATTTGGCCACATCCGGATACTCTGGAACCGATTCCGGTAGTGCCGAAAGAGGACAATTTCGGAACCTCAAATTTGTGTAGCGTTTGATGCGTCAAAATTCAAGGTTTTATATACAGCTTACTCTTTATACTAAAGCGTGTGTCGTGTACAACACGATATAACAGTATTCCACTCAGTAGTCGAATGCCAACATAATTGTGTAAACACTATAAAACAACAGTACAATTCATTTAATATCACCTAAATAGGCAAAGAATACGACCATTCGATCACTCTTGATCGCATGGCAGTTAGATATAAAAACAGCACGCACCACCGGTCACTATTGTGAACAACAATCTGAAATATAGTTTTCTCAAGAAAAGCGACGCAGTGAAGTGCTTTCAATTTCTCCCTCCGATCGAAGCCACAGAATCAGCCTTTTTCAAGGCTAGAGATGAAGAATTTTCTCCACCGCAAAACCGAACCAGTGACCTACCCTAAATCATTCCACTTCGCCGTTGCCAGGCGAGAGAGCTACCGAAAAGGATTCCCTGGCGTGGACAGCGTGCATTAAAAAAAGCCGATTTTCCATGCGATTACCCTGCCGATCGGTCGACCGGTCAAAAGACAATCAATACTAGTCTTCTATATACTGTGAAAATTTGACAGCTCCATCAGTTTGTTTACGGCAGCTATGGTGAGCACAGTGAAACAACTTCGATCTATGGTTTGTCCGTACCGCCTGCTCAAGCCGGGCCTAAACAATTCGGCCATCGTGACCCACTTCGTGTCGGCCGGATACGATCGCGGAAACATCTACAAAACTCTGGCACTTCTGGTGAAGGAAGAGTCCGCCGAGCCTGGTGGAAGCCTGGTTCCGGCCGTCTGACCGTTTTAAGCGATCGTAGGATGCAACAGAAGCTCAAACGGAAGACGGAAGACAAGGTGGCCACTTATTTCCGTGCGTTGGGCGTTTCTACCCAGGTAACCAATAAGCATTGAAATATGCACTATTTCTGCATCATACTTGCATTTACGATTCTTCTTGCTATACACTGCCAGCCTGAACGCATAGCTGTTGTATAATAGCATACGCAAGCTGCCGTAATGTTAGCTGTTGATAACTGCATTTTTTATGCTTGATATATTATTAGAATAACGCACTGAAAATGCCTTATTAAAGATGTTTACAAATCGATAATTGTCCAAATTTTCGAAGCTTTTCATCATCCTCGCTTACTCCTGCATCAGAACTATAATAGTCCTCCCTTTGGTGATCAAATCATCCAAATTCTGCAGGCATAAACATTTGTAAACAACCTTAATTAAGCATTTTCAGTGCATTATTTTAATAATATATCAAGCAACAAAAATTCTGATAACAGACAGCAAACATACGGTAGCTTTGTGTATGCTATTTTAAGCAGCTATGCATTCATACAGCCAAAGTTCAGCAAGAAGAATCGTAAATGCAAGTTAGATGCAACATAAGTGCATATTTCAATTTTCATTGGGGACATTGAAGTTTATTTATTTATTTATTTATTTATTATGATTGTTTTCATCTGACATCGTGGTCTTAATGAAATTAATTTAAATTAATTAATTATATTTAAACCATTCCCAAACATTCAATATACATCGAATCCCATCCTATGAAATGCAAAAACTACAGCGAATTTGAGTTTCCCCTTTTATAAGAAAAATAGGCATCTAAACAGAAAGCAAACGTCCATCATCATCAGTACAAGAGAAAACATATAAGAGGCAAAACAGGAAAATGAATAAAATCTCAAATTGAAAATAGATCTTTTTTTTTGCTTTTCTATTTTTAACCAAGCATTTAATCAGCATTAAATTTAGCTGTCATTTGCAAGCATTACCAATTCATTCTACCAATGAATAACATATTGTCGACATAGACGTCTTCTATTGGTGGGGTTCAGCATTTAATTAGCCGTATAGCGGGCCAAAACCTGCTTTTGAATAGAATTTAAGGGGAACATAATGCTCATATGCATTATATCGTTGGTCGTTAAGATGCATACTTCGTTGTTCACTTTTCGGAGTTTTTGTAGCTTAAACACGCTTTTGTGCTGAAGCAATTGTTTTGACGCTCAAACTGTAATTTTAAATTCATTAGTTTGAGGAAAATAGGTTAAGAAGAATGTCTTAAAATTTAGTCTCCAACTAATTCAAAGGGTGAACAACTTTTGGTTTTTTATTGTAGGTTTAAGTAGAATCTGTAAACTAGGTTATTTAAGTAATTTAAAAAAGAAAAAAAGATCAAATCCCCTACAGAAAAAGCTATCATGGATTAACAATTCACTTTTGACGATCCTTTAACTATTGTCAATTATATGTTTGCATTTATGACGTTCGGACTGTCAGTCATCCTTATCGTTTGTGTGGGTCAAATTCATAACGTTAATGCGCGTAGTGGCTCACTTGCAAACGAAGAGCTTGCACGCAACATACATGCTATACACGGTCGTTTGAAAAAACCCATTAATGGGTGAAAAAACACCCATTTTCGCTAGAAGTGTCTCTCCCATTTAATGGGTAAACTCGATTTACCCATTAGTAGATAAAAGCACTGTATGTCACAAAATGGGTATTTATTCACCCATTGCAGAAGAAGCAGGTTTTCCTATAATGGGTAAAATTACCCATTTTTGCGTATAAATTATATAGCAGTTTTGTAGATTATAAGTTCATGGTTGTCATGGAGTTAAATGAATAAATGCAATGAATAAAAAGAAAATAGTTGTACTGTTTATTCATGCCTTTTTTGATATACCTATAATACTAACCTAAATACTTTTGGAAATAAATCCTTCAAACATGTGCCGGCTGAGGTTCCCAAATGTTGATAGTGAAGTGTTGAGATTATGTCCAAATTTGATGTGCTGATCCAAATCACCCAACGTATTTTCTTCGATGGGACACATCCATCAATTGGGTAGGGATAACCTTTTATAATATTTAAAATAAATGAGCGTTTCAAATATATAAGAATAATAATCCTTACCCTTTAGATTTCCGTATGAATCTGTGATCAACTTCTTTCTAAGTTCCTCTTTAGATCATGTTTCCGTGTTTCACCAACATTGAACTTTTTTCACCCATTTTTGTTATTGTATGAGGTTTTCTCTAATGGGTATTTTTTTACCCATTGTCTGATTCAAAAATTCCCCCATTTTATGACAGATAGGAGAACTATTTAAAAATGGGTGTTTTTTCACCCATTAATGGGTTTTCGCAAACAACCGTGTATTTAATGCTTATTGGTTACCTAGGTATTGTCACTTCTAATTCCGACAGCGACATTTCAGTGTAGTAAGTCAAGCAGCAACTTTCAAAAACTATTTATCAGTGACAATTCCACAACAGAAGCAAGACCGAAATTGTAAATATTACATTTTACTTTAATGGTATAAATAGTTGTACTAATAATCGAAAAGTAAAACCAGTTATAGCTAACTCGATTGTTAACATGCAATCATTTAAAAACGACATACACGCTTATTGTAAACAAACCTTTGGAGACCATTTTCTCTCCAACTGAAGATTGCTCCACAAAGATGTTGGGTTGCGTGGGTGTCTCTCAGGTGGCGAGAAAATTGTATCCAAAGCTATGTTTATAAAAGCTGCCCTGACATTTTCACTAGATATGGTTGTCTTTCAGGTTTCCAGGCCTGTATTGACAATTTAATCAAAAAATGAGCTCTTGCTTTAGTTCGATAGAAAAAATTGCACTCTAAATTTGCACTTCAACATTACGCATTTTAAATACTTGCATAATTTCTGAAGTTTTTTTTCATTAGTAGGTGGCATAATTTTGTTTTTTTTTATTACAAGGACATATAAAAAAAAAGGTTCGGTTCTTACTGTACAAAGTCGGCTCCGGGTTGGTTTCTGGGATTAATTAGTTGAATTCGAGTCGTGATCGGGTTTTGCAAAATAAAACATGTAGGGTTCGAATTTGTAAAACATGTAACTCGAACAATTCTACTTTTTTCATGTGGTTATTAAAATAAGTATTGCCAAAATTAGAGCTAAGTTTAAAAAAACTCAGTTCCATATTAGGGAACGTCCATTGATCACGTCACGCAAAAAGTGACTCTTTATACCCCCCCCCCCCTCTTGTCACGTTTTTTGTATGGAACTTCAAATTTTGTTTGTATGGATCGTCACGTTGTCCTAAACACCTCCTCCAGGGGGACCACGTGACATAATTAATGGACCTTCCCTTACCAGCTTTATTAAAAATATATCAATTGGATTGTAAAATGGGTAAGTTTTTCTTCTTTTTTTCAGTTGAATTTAATCAGGCTGAGGATTTTGATTTTGGATCTTCAGAGTATCCGGATGGAGTTGGTTGGAACATAATGTTTTTGTAGGTCTGTATTCGTCAATTGTGCCGTCGAACGGAGCAAATATATGAGGTTCCAAAATTGTCCTCTCCGAGTCCATACCGGAGCCGGTTTTGGATGCCAATGTGAATAACCACTAACCAGTCGTTTCAAGAATCCATATCTTTTATCTGAGACCAAGATATCAAAAATCGGTTTAAACATATTATTTTGGGGCGTGTCACGGGAGGTCATTTTTACCCTAAATGCACTCTGTTGTAACTTTTTCCTAGAGCATTAGGAAGGTTAAATAAACTTACTCCAAGAAATGCGTTATATCCCGTCGACTGCAGTTGGACCAGGACACCTGCATGGTGTCCGCCTCGAAGCTGGGTGTCATTATGTGCAAGATAGGTCCTATCCGGTGGTCGCAGCCCGTCTTCGCAGTATCGTGGTACATCCCAAAGCTGAAATCAGAAAAAGCGATGTCAATAAAATATGAGAAGGGGCGAGGAACAAGACATATGACGTGCAAATTTTATAGCATACGGTACACAAGGGTGCCTACATTCAGGCGAATTTCCTTGCTCCTAGTTTCGATTTTACCGAAGTCGCTCTACTAACTATAATATCATTCGTTGATATTGCATCTTTTAAGTTTCGTAAATACCGTGTTTTGCCGGGGGAATGGATTATATTCTCGAACTAGTTTATTGAGTAAGCATATTCAATGGTTTAAAACAAGTACGGCGTTTGGTCTCATCAAACCATATATTAGGATTTTCTATTGAAAGTTACATTTCACCTCCAACATTAGATAGGGGCGTATCTACTTTTGTAAACAATGGCTTTCGTAGTCATTTTCTCGTCAATAAAAGGTCACACATACAAACTAAGCACTCCTTAAGGAAGATGAGCTTTATCTCTATCCACTGATATATTCAATTTGAAGGAATTGTATTCAACTTCCGATAAATTAGCAGACAAAGAGTTTGTTTTCAAAAGCAGATTCGCCCTAACCATATGTTGGCGCTGATTTGATATACTTAATTATTTAAAAAATCCCAATTTTAATTTAACACTTTCGGGGTGAAATTGATCACCCCACGTAGTTGCAAATGTACATTTTTAGCAAAAAAGTCCCCATTTTGAGCGAACACGAATTTTAGAAAACATAATGACGATTTTTTCGATATTTGCATTCGTGAGACTGTATTTGATTAAAACGTACTTATTTGGTAATCTCTGGTTATGAGCTGTTGGTATCCATTCTCATTATTCGATTCCTTATAAAAACCATCATTTGTATGCAGTAGTATTCCAGAAATCAACTAAATTCTTAGCAACTACACGATGAATGCATTGAAAATCGAATATTTCACTAAAACGTGGATGTTTGTAAGAGGTTAGAAAATAAAAAAAAACTTCAGTGTACCTTCCACAGAATATTGACTAACTTGAGAGGTAATAGCATGTTTATCACCAATTAAGGAATTGGAAAATTTGAAAATGTGTACGAAAATTTTTCAATCGTCCTTAACAAAATTGAAGATTTCACACAGGAATATATACTTTTCGCCGCATAGAATGCCGCAAATTCTTACTTATATAGTTCCTAGTTAAATTATGTTCATATTTTGTATTTATTTCATAATTTGAAAGATTATTGTTGTCAATTGTAATTATATGATAAATTCCCAACAAACATCAATGCTGAATAACTGTTTGTTCAAACAAATTTGGAGAAGTTGTTCAGCTTTTTCTTCTAGAAAGTGGAGTAACTTCTAAATTTGTTGACAAGCGGTATTCCTGAGTATCAATTGAGTTCAATCTACGCCAAAGTGTCAATAATATCAATTTGTTATTACTATAGGAAAAGAAATCGCCTCACTTCGGGATAGTAAAGAAACCCTGACCGATAGCTAGTCCCAATGCAACGTGGTCCGTTTTGCAAACGAACTCCAATATGCATGAGGTGAAAACCTTAGAACACCGTAGATTTATGACGGCTGAGAAGAAATAAATCAATAGCCGTATGCTAGTTTAGAGGAAGGTTGGATTCAGAACGAATCAAGTGCGGGAACTAGAACTGACTTGAAGTGGTAGAAATGGCGCCCGGTGTTAGAAAAGGAAGGCGTCCGATAAATCATGACGCAGCGCCTGCGTTCTTGGGTGTCAGCTGTAATTGAGCTTGAAATGGAACTACTCGAGGATTGCGGGTTTTAGGAGTTGTTTTGTTTTCATTATGGCCAATTAACCTATCGACTGGTCGTAGGTGTGGACAGGTTGAAATGATTAGTTGTAATAGAACACCATTAGGTTTGATTTAGTTGCGATCTGGGATACGAGAGCATTCCCTTATATATAGAGCGGACTAGAACGATTTGAGAGGGAATACATTTGAAACTTTCTATTTGCTGGGTAATTGCCCAAATGACTAATAATGTGTGCTATTTTGTGAACATTTGCTTAAACTGGACATTTGAATTTTTTTCTTCAAATACTTCAAATGCCACTTATTTCTAACTGACAAGAAATTTGATACTTTCTCAAAAATGGGTTGAGTACATCGCAACCGGATTCTCGAAAATAATTATATATTTTCATAACTCGGTGAAAATTTACGGAACGAAACACAGTCAGTACATTTAGATTTCGCATATCAAGGTCCATTGACATTTTGAAATCCAAAAATGTCAAAACTATGGTTATCTTGGTAGCTTACGACGTATAGAGGTCAATTGATATGCAACGCAATATTGAAATCCAATGGTGAAAACTAAAGGGTGTCCCACATCAAATTGTATCACAGAAAAAACGATGTAGAAAATTACCCATAGGGTATCTTCTCTTAAAAAATTGGGAAGAAGTAGTTTAGAGTATTTTGTTTTGTATTTTTATCGCTATCAGTATTTCGAAAATTGAAAAAAATGGCGTCACGAGAAAAGCAACGTCGCGAATTGATTTTACGCAAGCACCTTGAAAATCATCTACTCTCTCATCGGGACATCGAAAAATAACGCGAAACCGTGCAGTCAACTGTGAGTCGTGTGATTAAACTTTACTACGAAACTCTGAGCATCGAACGGAAGGAGAAATACGCTAAAAATGATTGTTCGGTTAGTGTTAGTTTAAGCGGAACACCAATGCTTCGGTCAAGGATGTGCCCCAAAATTAAATCTGTCCAAGTCTTTCGTTCAGAGAGCCAAGAACCGAGAGGGACTGCATACGTACAAAGTGCAGAAGGCTCCAAAGCATGACGAATGGCAAAATACGGTGGTACAGCCAGATGGTGACGAAGCCTTTTTGTCACATCATGGGTGATGAGACTTACGTCAAGGCGGACTTCCGGCAGCTTACGGGGCTACTGTGCTTCGCCGCCCAGAACAAGTTTGTTGTTCCGGATGAAGTAGAGTAGCAGAAATTTGCAAAGTTTGATTTAGCAAGCGATCTGCTCATGTGGCAAACGTTCGTGATTACCGAGACTGTAAACGGGGAGATCTACATCAAGGAGTGTCTACAGAAGCGTCTGCTTCCTCTGTTAAAGCAACACGAGGGGTCTACAATATTCTGGCCGGATCTAGCTTCATGCCACTATTCCAATGTTGCCTTGGAGTGGTATGAAGTCAACGGGGTAACCAAGGACATGAAGCCCCCCAACGCACTGGAACTAAGGTCCAACAAAAAATACTACGCTATTATGAAGCAGACACTTTGGAAGCATCCCAAGGAGGTCAAATCTTAGGAAGACATGAAGAAAAAGTGGGTTTAAACTAGTTCATATGTCTATATAAATTTAGCTCTCGTATAGACTACTCATAATAACTGACAAAAATACTGTTCTGCTTTTCTATCAAATAGTTACACTGATAAAAAATCAATGATAATATCTATGTGTCCGACACTTGGATTTTTGTAATATGATCAACAAATGATAACTATTTGTAACCACACATATTTCTTAGGCTTCTGTTAATGTGTGAACACATCAGTATTATGTGGAATTTTGAATGTATTTTTGCCAATAAATATGTGTGGATTTTTCCCGTGTAGGGTGATGAAGGGTACCCAGGAATCTCCTATAAATCCAATAGATACTAGTCTTGCGACATATCAAACAGTGTACAGCGGAATACGGACTTGCACAATCGACGAAGACCACAGATACGATAGAACTAGGAATTTTAAATTCGGTTCGTGGGATTGCTGATCCCTCAATTGCTTCGGAAGCACTCGGATACTGTCGATGCACTGAAGGATCACAAGTTTGGCATCGTAACGCTGCAGCTGTTGGTTGGGAAGGATCTGTGGTACGTATGTTTAGACGTAATCATACGATCGGCCAGAGTTGCGGCATGATACGTGAGATGGGAACATCATTCAAAGTTATGGGCGAAATGCAGAGGCGTGTGATCGGGTGGTGGCCGGTTAACGAAAGATTGTGCAGCTTGAGGATCAAGGGTAGGTTCTGCAATTCCAGCATTATCAACGTGCATGACCGGAAGCACCGATGATGATAAGAGTACTTTTTTTCGCGTAGCTAGAACATGAATACGGCCGCTGCCTAAGCGCTTACGTAAAGATCATCATTTGAAACTTGAATGTTCAGATCGGCAGGAGGAGGAGTTTAGACCGACTATTGGAAAATTCACCGCTCACCAGTGAACAAATGGCCTTCACGAATATAGCCATTTGAAGCACATACTTCCCACTGCTTCCAGTATAAGTACACCTGGAGGTTAGCATTGAGCGAATTATGCGTAAGTATCGATATTGGAAAATCGATATCAGTTCAAAATGTTCGGTTCTTGATTCAGTTATTCCAGAATACTACTGGAAGTGAACACAAGAACGCCAGTTTAGCCATACGTGAGGAATTCAACCTGTGCCTGTTATCTATAACTTCTCCTGCTCTCTCGGGTGGTACACTGGTCACCATTATCGATAAGAAATCTCGAGTGATTGGGTAAATGTGGGGATATTCGCTGCGAATGCTTCCCCATGCTTGAAGAGGATCCACGGAACGCATTACGATTGCTTAATGAAAAAAAACGTAGTTCAAACGAAATGTCCGGATTGTCAGAGTCAGGAATTACAGAAGATTCGTGAACCTGGAAAATGTATAAATTGTTGATAATTTTGATACTTTCTTATATCCAGATTAAGAACGAACTGTGTATGAGATAAAAAAAATCGAAAGAAATGTATCGATGCAGTCGATCTTTTATGCTTCTAGTATCGATTCAAAAAATCGCAAAATCGAAATCGAAGTATCGATATTTCGATTTTCGATACGATATCGCCCATCGCTACTGGAGGTCATCACAGCAGACAGCATCGCAAATTGACAATGTTTTAATTGCTGGACGGTACTCCTCCGTCGTCATCGACGTAAGAACCTATCATGGCGCTAATATCGACTTGGACCACTATTTGGTGATGGTTAAACGGTGACCAAAACTATCCATGCTTAACAACGTACGGTACCATCACCAGTTACGGTACAATTTTAAACGACTGTCGCAACCGGATGTCGCCACAGCCTACGCGTACAGTTTCGAAGCAGCGTTTCTCGACGATTAAAGGGTGTCCACAGTTAAATTGCATCACTTTCAATAAGCTGTAACATTTCGCCTTATGAGTTGATTTCAACGAAATTTTGGGTGAAATGACCTCAGCGTGTATTGTTTACACTGCGTGAGTTTCATTGTGAAACGTGTCGTAGTTTTGAAAATGGAGTCGACGGAACATCAAGTGCGCGAGAACATTTTGCACACGCACCTCGACGACCCACTTCTTTCGCACCGAGCCATCGGAAAGATGTGAAAAAGGCACCAGTCTACAGTGTCTCGTGTCATAAAACGTTTCGGGGAACGTTTAACTGTCGACCGGAAAAAGTAGAGTGGTAGAAAAAGCGTTCCATACGGTGTGAAGGATCACAAGCGAGTGATTGCTGCCTTTAAACACAAACCTAACTGTTCCGTTCGGGATGTCACCACCAAAAGTTTCGCGCAGAACGCCAAGAAACGAGCCGGGCTCCGTTCATTCAAAGTTCCGAAAGCTCCAAACCGCAATGAAAAACAGACTAGGAAACCACACTGCTGCAACATGGACGATGAAACAAACGTAAAAGCGGACTTTAAACAAATTCCCGGAAGCCAGTATGTGACTGCGAAAGACAAGTTCGATGTTCCACAGCCTCTCAGGAAACAGCAAGTGTCACATGTCCCCAAGAAATTCATGATTTGGCATGGCATTTGTTCGTGTGGTAAACGGAGCAAGCCTTTCGCGACAACTTCAACTGTAAATGGTCAAGTCTACATGAATTAATCTCCGAAAATACGACTGCTTCCGTTTCTCAAAACACACAACGTTCCTACAATTTTTTGGCCGGACCTAGCCTCTTGTCACTACTCCAAGGATATTCTGGATTCTGGTACAAGACGACTGGTGTCAATTTTGAGCCGAAGGATTTTAATCCCCCAAACTTTCCAGACCATTTTGCTTCCCGTTGATGTATTAAACGGCAACTTAGTATTGAGGATTTTAATACGGTTTTAAAATGTGTAAAATAAATGCACCACATTTTAAATGTAATGCTAATGAACTGAAGATCGGAGACCAGTTTCGGCATTCTATTCGGTAACCTGATTGAATTCCATAAATTTTCAGGAAATTCTTGATTAATTTATCGAATATATTCGTTTTTGTTGTTGTAAACTCGCATAATTTCCGAGGCGCATAAATTTTGGGCTCTTGTCGTGCCAATATTCACAATAAAATTTAGTGCGCGTATGATTAAGAGCACTCAATTTGTTGTGGATATTTTGCTATCAAACAAAATTTCACGCAACACTACAACTTTTTTCTTAAAAATTTCTTAGAGAATCGAAAAATGCAGAGCAACAAAAACCAACCACGATATCACAATGAAGTTCGACAACTGTGGCCATTTGGCCCTATGCTGGTTTTCATTGCAGTCAATAGGTTTTATGAAGGTTCTTAAGTAGTCAAAACCTCTTTTATTGGAACATTTTCAAAATCATTATGGTCTTATAAAGGTTTTATTAATTTGTTTTCACAACCGTCTATAGACTGGGCAACTTTGTAAAAATTTTGGCTTTAAAAAAGCATAGAGGAGGTGTTGGTCGGCAAAACAGTTTTGAATGTAGTTTTCTCATCAAAGCTATGAGAAATGCTATACGACTAGAATAAAACTAAAATTGTTACCTGGGATGGTCAATCAAAGTTTTACTTTGACTAGAAATACGCGTTTGTATATTCATTTACTATTTGTTTCGGATAAAAGAATCTGCAAATCATTTCAAATGCTCCGATTAATAATTGTCACAATAATTTATTTTAAAACCACCAGTAAGTACGTTTCGTTTACTAGAACTTTCGATCTGCATGCCACGTAAAACTTCAATTCTTCAGAACCAGTTGCCATCACAAACTTCGTTTATTTGAAGCATGAACTGAACTGATGCTTAAGCATTAGTAGCTACGCCGTCAGTTAATAAACAGCCACATACTATCTCAGAAAACTACCTCTATTGTATATAGTACAGGGTGCGGCAGAAAATAATGCGAAAAGTTGTTCTATTTTTTTCAAATCCCATTTTCAACAAATTTAAGCGATAATATCAACATTTTCGAGTGCAGTTATCTTTATAAAGTCCTTTTAAACAAATTTATTCAATGTATCCTCCATTTTTATTAATAACATCATCGAGTCGACGCCGGAAGCCAGAGCATGCCTTTCGGACGTAGTCCTCCGACATTGACTGCCATGTGCGTGTTATGGTTGACTTCAGGATTTTCACACTAAGGTGTGATGTTTTGCAGGCTCATGCTTCAACATATGCCTAAATCTAATAATCCAAAGGATTAAGATCTGGACTGCTAGGGGGCCACAAATCCTTCGGCCAAAACTTCATGTTATCGTTCAACCATTGTTGGGTTCGATTGGACGTGTGACACGGTGCTCCATCCTGCTGTAGGACAACGTGTTGGTCCTCGGAGAAGGTGGCCTTCACCCAGGGAAGCACTTGGTCCTTTAGAATACCGATATACACTTCGGTATTGATTTGAACTCCAGCATCAATGAATACAGGTGGCATTTTCAAACCGTTGCACGCAACCAAGCCAAACATCATGACACCAGCCAGATGTTTGTTTTAAAATTTGAATTTCACTTTTTCCGGAACGTTCTCTATTTTCTGTGGCGAAATGAACCGGTCCGTGCGACTGTTGGCGACAGAATCGATGCGGAAAATCTTTTCGTCGGTGAACAGGAATATCATTTTTTCCTTCTTTCTGGCTCTGGAAGATGCATGCAGGTCTTCTTTGATGATTCTCCGCATGGATTTCTCCGAAATATTGGCTTACTTTGCAAGTTTTCTTATGGAACGCACCGGGTTGCGAGTAATTTTTGCACGGACCGATTTGATCACGTTTGGCGTGCGTGCAAAGCGCGGACGTCTGCTTCCCGGCTTTCACTCCTGCAGGGACTTTTTTGTGCGGTAAACTGTTGCCAAATGTCACCCTACCACCTTGGCAATATCTTTCGGCTTCTTCTGGGCGAGCAACAAACTGGAGATCACTTCTTTCGCGAACATTTTGACGAATTTGTAATAAAACAAATAGAATGTTTGGATGCAGCACTTGAAAGTAAACATAAACAAATACATTTTCGACAGAAATTAGTCACTAGCTACACGAATTAACCCAAATCTGAAGTTTGAACATTTTCGCATTATTTTCTGCCGCACCCTGTAGACAACCAAATAGGGATCAAAAGCAGAACAATGTGGTCAGAATCCGTGCCAGAAAACTGTATGATCAGGTGTTGACAAAATGCAATGGCTTGTCTGCCCATGGACGATGAAACCTGGGGAAAAGGCCGAGATTTCTCAACAGCTACACTCAGTAGCAAAAAAGGCCGAGCGCTGTGTTTGTTAGCAAAATCTCCATGTTCAACCTTCCTGTTGTCATAAAATGTGAAAAAGTCATTTTTGGATACACTAATTTCTAAAACCTGCATTTCTGTGCAAAAATCAGGCATAGCATGTTAAGGTTCCTCCACAGCCATAAAAGTAGTAGAGAAATACCGTGGATCAGCTCCTGAACTGTCGCAGCAGCGGTTTGACCGCGTAGCCGGCGTCAAGCTGACTTACCGAACATGAGCATTTCCCTTTTCACCCGATGCCGACCTTTGCTCAGCCATCGCGTGCAAAAAAAGCCGAGGTGAATTTTGATTTATACGCCACTGCATAACATTGCAGCATACCGAGTTTTCAGTAAACCAGTCCATACTGAATGCCATATTTCTGGTAAAGTTCTTCGCGGGTCGCACTAGTTTATTTGGCATATTTCAACGCGTAACAAATCATGTGTATTAATAAGATGAATTCACCTTTCGGTTTTTTTCGCACCGATATATCAGCAAAGGTCAGCATCGGGTGAAAAAAGGGAAATGCTCCATGCTGGTAAGTCAGCTTTGACGCCAGCTGCAGTCCAAACCACTTTATGGACAAACAGTTCAACTTCTTGTCCACATTATTTTCTGTACTTTTATAAGCTATGGAGGGAATTTTCAATATGCTGCCTAAATTTTTTCACAGTAAAATACGGGTTTTTGAAATTGGTATATCCTAAAAACGACTTTTTTTCACATATTTTATGATTAACTCCAAATTCATAAATTACTATCCAACATGAAATTTTACATTTCTATATACATTTTCAGCAATGTTGCGAAACTTCTAGCCGAAAATATTAGATAATTGACTGTAATCTTACAGGAGGTTCAACAACGTGATTTCGGGAAGCAAAATTTTTGCTTCGGTTTTTTTTTGCTACTTGAGTGTACAGTAGGCTGGGTCAAAATTCAAATTCCAGTTCCCTTTTCAATTTCGGAAGCCTTTTGAAACCATGGAAACCCATGCCGAGTAAACGCCCACAACAACGTGGTTGTTTCGCGCCGACAGCAGCAGGCTACAGGCCATGCTGCAGGGGGCAGTGTTGTTAGGAAAAACAGTTCAATGAGCCGTTCGTTTGGATTGTAATCAGTTTTAGCTGAATAACTTTTGCCACAATCGTCGGATCGCTTTGCGGTCTTCGAAAAAAAGCTTCCATGGAAAATTTCCAAGAAGAAAATTGGGTCCACTTATTTTTAGATGGCAACGGGTCACTTCGCCAGATTATTCTATGTAAAAGTAAGTTTTCCCATATAAAATCCTATGTAAAATTAAAACCTCGTGCAAGCAAAAATATAGTTTCACCGATCGAGCTGAAATTTTCACAACAGTTATTATAGAACCCAAAAGGCTTCCAAAAATTAATAGGGAGTGAATATATGTTTTTTCATATGTCCGTGTCCCAGGCTAGTGTACACTCTAACACTGATAAGACATTTAATTCAGAGCTGTACAGAACGGAATGTTTCCAAAAGCAAATATTGCCATTCACCAGATCCCACAATGAACCTGTCATATTTGGCCAGATCTTGCAAGCTGTCATTACAGTAAAACAGTGCTACAGTGTTATGAAACCAACGGGATTCAGTTTATATCGAAAGAACTCAACCCACCAAACTGTGCCCAGCTCAGACCGATAGAGAGATTTTGGGTTATCATGAAGCGGAAGCTCAAGGTGAATGGCAGTGTCGTCAAAAGCAACAATGGACTGAGAGTCCGCGTGGAATAAGGTTGCCAAACCGAGGGATGAGAATAATGTGCGCCGGTTGATGAAACGTATCCCGGGAAAAGTCCACAAATTTCTTCGAAATCGAGATGATTAATTTTTTTCCCTCTAAAGTCCACATAAATCGAACATTTCAGTTAAAACAGAATAGTATTTTGTCAATGTATATCCGAAATATGCCCAATAGTCTATGTTCCAATTCTAACTGAGCCGCTCTCGTGCTTGCTGCCTTTGTATTAGATTAGATTAGATTAGATTAGATTATTAGATCGTATTGAAGGAATCTGCTAAACGTTTGAAATGCTTTGAATTATAATTTTCACAATCTTCTTCTTTATATATAAAAATGAAATGCTGTCCGTTCGTGACAGCATAACTCAAGAACGACTCGATGGATTTTCTTGATTTCTTTTTCATTTGGTTCGTCCTGGTTCCCAACAGGTTTATATAAGAAAAAAATTGGAAAAAATAACTGGAAAATAAGAAAAAGTCATAAAAACCAAATTGTCATTTTGCATGGGAATATACTAGACAGTAAGACCTTCTTTCGTTTTGTAATGAGAAACCGTTGGAAACTTTTATAATGGCGTCATAATTAACAAAAAAAAATGGAGGAGAGAATCACTCATTGTTACTTAGGACATTTTCAAAAGTTATGCGAAAAATGAAAATACACTGGAGTCGCTTACTTCGCAATTTTCTATGGGGTTTTCGGAATTTGACGTGGTTTTCGGAATTCACGTGAGTAGATAATGTTCGCTTAAATTTGGCCAGAAACGCGTGTGAACATAACTTTTAACGCTTTTTACGAGGTTTTAGTGCATTACGGTTTTTTAAGCGGATTCAGAGATTTACTCGGTTATTTTATGATTTTTTTTTAAATCGCACTCATACCTGTGTAATAAGCAACCTCAGTGTAGATGCCCGTATAAACTGGAGCGTTTGTATTGGTGACATCTCGAAGCGAGTTGTAAATTCTCGATTAACAATAGAATGGGGCCTATCAACATTTGTAAACAGACACGTCTGAGCTGTTTTTCCACAAACCATGGCAACTCACGCAACCAGTACCATAATCATGTAGAAGAAAGTTTTTCCTACACGATGATGCTATAGGTTTGCGTAGTACGAGATAAAAAGGTTCAGAAGTGTTTGTTTACAAATGTTGATGGTCTCTGTTCTATTGTTCGTCTAGAATTGGAGTGTAGATCATTTAATTGACTACATGCTGCATTTCAATACGAACCATTGGTTGATTACAATGCGAATATACCAGTCACCATTAGATCAATTAGTGTAGTTTGTTCTCATTGTAATGCATTGAAGTTTCCAAGTGAACCACCTGAGCCTTTTCGTTCTTTGGTTTCTGGAGCAGGAAGTAAATAGTTGTAAACATTTTCTGCAGAACACCCAGAGTTATTATGGTTGTTTTTAAATGACTTCGTTTGACGCAACGTATATAATAATATTTAAAAGTTTTCTTGGGTCAATCCTTACAGAGCTTAAACATAAGTTAATCGTGAAATTGTGAAACCACACGTTACAGACGGGTCTACGTTATTTGTCTACGTTACAGATTCAAGTTCAATTTCAATATAAAGCGGGTTCATTGTTGTCACCGACAGACGCAGATCATAAATTTCTACAGATTTATTTCATGGGCTCAGCAACATTATTCCACCACGAAGCGGAACATTGTACAACAATTGTAAGCGATGCTTGGTGAGCACAATGGATTGATTCAAATGTTCAAGACTGCTCTTGATCGAATGCCATCTAAAACCCATAAGATTGTGACTCGAGCTTATTCCTAATTTTCCAATTTTCCTGATGGATAATGTAGGTTCTGAAAAGAAATATTTCAACCAAAACCGGGGTTCCAAAAATCGACGATTTTAAAACCCCTGTTTAGGCGATTAGACGCTTATTTATGGAGATAAAAGCATTTCTCATTCTCTAATTTTCCAAAAAGGTATTTAATTATAGGCAGGACAACGTCTGCCGGGACAGCTAGTAATTGATATTTAAAACACCAGCAAGTACGTTTCGGTTACCAAAATCTACAATTATCTCATACCAGTTATCCAAAATTTCGATAAAATGATGTCTCTAAAATTTACACGGTGTTCAATAAGTTCGAATACAAGTTTTCATCATTGCGTAGGTATGCGCCATGTACATATTCTGCATTGGTATTGGTGTCAGCTTTAGCTTCATTCATACGCTACCGAATGTGCGCGGTGTTGACATTCTGTTAGTTGTTGTTCGTTTGTTACGCGCGATGAAAGAGTATCGGGACTTCGTAATTAAGCGTTTTTTGAACGGTGAGCGACCCGGCGATATATTCCGGCTGCTGAAATCGCATGGGGTCAAGCGGAACTTTGTCTACACGACCATCAGGCGATACCGGGAGACGTCCTCGACCAATGACCGTGCGAGATCCGGTCGGCCGCGTTCAGCGAGGACGCCACGGGTCATCAAGATCGTGAGGGAGCGAATTCGGCGCAAAAAGAACCGCTCAATCCGGAAAACGGCTGCAGATCTCAACGTTTCCATTGGAACCGCTCACACCATACTCACCAAGGACCTTGGTTTCAGGCCTTACAAAAACGTAAGGTCCATGGCGTTTCGGAGGCTACCAGCAAAAAGCGGTTGATCGAGCTAAGAGGATCCTCTCGGCACGCTGGTCAGGAGTTTGTTTTTCGACGAGAAACTGTTCGTGCTGCAGCAGCCGCACAATGTGCAAAATGACCGGGTGGGCGCCATCGAGGGACAGCATTCCTGAATCCAATATAAACATCCCTCGGTTCCAAAGTGCCGCGTCGGTGATGGTTTGGGGGCAGTATGCAAACGTGGTAAGCTACCCTTGGTGTTTATTGAAAAAACGTCAAAATCAACGCGGCGTACTACAAAACTGAGGTTTTGGAAAAGGTTGTTGCCCCCAGTCTCCGAAGCCTCTACGGCGATGAGCACTACGTGTTCCAGCAGGACGGTGCACCAGCCCATACGGCAAATGTGGTTCAAGCCTGGTGTCGGGACAATTTAACCGACTTTCTGGACAAAACTTTGTGGCCTCCCAGCTCCCCGGACTTGAATCCTCTCGACTTTTTGTTTGGTCCTATATGATGGCGAAGCTGAACGAATACAAGGTCAGCACTTTGGATCATTTCAAGACGGTAATTCTCAAAATCTGGGACGAAATGCCCATGCAGTCCGTGCGTGCTGCCTGCGACGCGTTCGAGAAACGTTTGAAGCTCGTTAAGGAGTACAAAGTGGGGGTCATTCCAAGAGAAATGTTGTAAACGTTCCTTGTAAACATAGCTTGTCAATAACATAATCCAAAAAATAAAAACATGTTTTCATTCTTTTAACAAATTTTGAAAGTGTATCCGAACTTCTATTGAACACCGTGGCGTAGAGAATGATATCAAAAGCATAATTACCGATCTGCATGCCACGTGCACTTCAATAATTTAGAACCAGTTGCCATCATAAATTGAAGCTTGAATCGAACTATTTTTTTAGCATAAATATCAACGCCGCCAGTGTGTCTTGAATATGATAAATAAGCAGCTATATAATTTCCTGGAATTCAATATTTTTCAAATGCTTGCATTTGAACTATTTGTTTTTCTGTTAAAAAGTTGAGGGGGAAAACCACTTACCTAAAATCAGCCCCATCGCTTCAATTTAGTTGAGTTGTTCCCGTCACCCGGTGTAATGTAGGAGATTTCCGTGAATTGATTTTTTCACACATGTCCTATGACTCCCATATAAGACAATTGGAAAGCTTCCAGAACTTTCATCTTTCCGCCAAGTTTCCTATTCGATTCACAGTTGCCTTATCAGCCATCAATTAATGGGGCAAAATCTCCCTTCCCCATATTCATGTATGTAAAACTTTAAATGAAAAATTAGTCCCAATTTAAATAATTGCAGAATAATTAATCGCACCCTGCACCTGACCAGAGGCGGCGGCGGCCAGAGAGTGTATTTTTTATAGGTGCACACCGGGCCCATGTACCACCGACTGTGAGACACTCCCCGACCCGACCCACCGTGTTCAATGCATTGATTGCGTTGTTGTCCCCCTACTGTCTACAGGAAACCTCCGAACAGCGCGGTGGAATTCACCTTTCACCAAATTCAGTGTCTATCCCGAAAGTTCAGTATTATAATCAACTGTCAACTATGGGTCCATGGCAACTCTGGACTCGCTCAATTCAAGGGATTCATGTACTTCGTTCCAAACTCACCAATACACTGACACGCGGTCACTTTGTTGATCTCCGGCGATAGTAGATAGAGCTACTTGATCGCCACCAATGACGATCGCCGAAGCTGTGTGGAGGTGGTGCGGCGGCGGCGGCGGCAGCGAGTAACACGACGAATGTGCTTTTGTCACGCTTGTTCGGCGTACTTTACATCTCGTTAGCATATTATTATAATTGTTATGGACAAGTTGGTGGCTTTGTGAGGTGCATAAAAAGTGGCTTTATTATACTTGGTTGATCTCCTTTGGTTGCCTTCCCTTCCCCGGCCGGCCAGCAAGTAGTCGGCCAGCAGTATGACTTTATTAGCCTGTAATTGGCGGGTGTTTGTGTTATGACGTTGTTTGAAGGATGGACAAGCTCGGTACACGGATTGATTGATTTTATTTTTTCCATTCACTGATTGCCGTGGCAACACTTTGTTTACATTATCGTCAAGGATTGCTTGTAGAAAATTTCACACCAAGAATTCTCCCATGGTTCCGAAAATATCCAAATACCAATTTTCGAGCATCTCCAGTCAACTCCAGCCGCTGATGAATTATCAAGTCTCCTGGAAGTCTCTCGTGGCTGGCTGGACCTGTACCCGTAGTTGCTTAGCGACTTGTGGAACGCGATACTTGCGAAACACAATATTCTAATGAATCAGTGTACGATTAAACTAGAGCCGGGCAGCAGAAGCGTATCTCCACTGCGCGCTAGATTTAAATTTATGTCACCGCAAAGTGGATGTATAATTAATTCACCCAAGAGGCACCCCGGGACTGTGCCAGACCTTCTGGGATATCTACAAACAAGCAGTTCTTCAATGCAAACGACAAACAAATAGTTTAGATGGTGAATAATTGCAACCGATAACGATGCAGGATGGTGGATTCAAGGAAGCAGGTCGTAAGATACATTTCATATGCAGGATCGAGTGCGCACTTGCTTGTTTGGGGGGGTGGAAGAGGGGTGGTGCTGTTTGAGTAATTGCTACAACTTTATTTCGCGCTGATCTTGTTCTGCGGGAGCAACATCATAAAGCCACAGAAGTGCGCGCGTGGATGGCTAATAAATGTCAACCCATAACTCGAATGCCATCTATCAGCGGCCGGTTGAAGTCGTATAGATGACTTTATTTGAGAATTATTCTGTTTCGTTATTTTCGTATTTCAATCATCGTAGAAGGATGTGAGCCGAAATCCGATACTTGACACCTCTAGGTGGATTTGCTTCTACCCTGAGGCAACTGGCAAAGCGGTTGCTCGATAAATTCGCGTAAACGTTATTATTGAATTATTCAGCAAAAGGGTAATTTTTTCGCGCCTTCACGGCTGTTATTGCACCACAGTCCCAGCGATCCGAACCGATTAGAGATATCATGTGGAATGATGTCATTTCTTGCCAATCAGAAGCTCACTCGTAGCCACGTAGACTCGTATGCACATATGATTGGTGCATGGGGCCATAAATTTGAATTAGCCGGAGTATGGAGCCAAGTGCGCGGTTGAAAGCTGATACATTTCCTGTGGCGGTAGCAGACTGCGTTGCGCCGATTCGATTTCGGTTGGTGACGATGCAGTGAATGGAATAAGCCATGAATCATGAAGCGGGAAAATGAATGCAATCAAATTAATTGAGAAAAATTTAAATTTATTGCTGTTTGGGGGCGAAAGTTCAGCCCTGGAAATCACCCGATAGATAAACCAAAATGATTTATGATGTTCTGAGGAATGTTTCCCATGGTTTTGAGCGTGGATCAGGATACATACGAGGAAAGAGTATGAAGTGTTGAGAAGATTATGATAACATTTGCAGCATTTTTTTCTGAGATTATTCAATAACTTGTGAACAAATCACATGAGCGGTACCAATTGTAAAATTTAAAGTATGTTAATGCATTAAATTTGTCTAATCGAACCTAATTCAGAAAATTTCTGATTTCTCATAGGATTATTTTATACATATTGAGCATGAGAATCAGCATGAGCATGATTGACCGCCCGCAGTTGCTACTCCGTTTTTGCCAGATCAGCTGTTACAGCCATTACACAGAGAGCCTACAGATGATGCTTGGGACACACATCTTCAATGTGTAAAAACTGGTGATCCCAAACTAAAGCAATACCTGCAACCGGCCCCGCCCGAAAGCAGGTCAAGTGAGGAAAGTTAGGAATATGTTGACGTGATACTCGCTTTATTAGAAGCCGAGAACACCTCTGCACTTCCACGAGAAATCACTGGGATTATGAATAACAGGAAGTGGGTAGCAACAGGGTTCGTTCTTGGTCAACAAGATAAGCTGTCAGGTGAAATATTGTAAACATAAATTTTATTAAAACCGATACAGTGATAACGATTACTGTGGCCCACGTCACGAGAGAATACTGATTACGGTTTGTCATGCCAACTCACAAAGTGTGTTCATATAAGCTGACATCAAACTTTGTCCGTAAAACAACAGCACGAATACTTTAATCATGCTAATAAGCAGCTTGTTAGATCGGCTTACATTCAACTACGAAAATAAGTCAGAGCCATCTCACGATAGTGAAGAGCAGTTCGTAACAAAACAATCTAACACACACTCACGCCGAGGCCAACCAGATAGATCACCGTAACAATAGGATAGCGCGCTTTAGTCGATTAACAAAATAGCGACATCGACGATGTATTACGGCACATATAAGTTGGACTCACAACATAGGTACGTAATTAACACAGCTAATTAATACTGACCCCAAACCACTGACTCTCAGTACAATCACAACTCATCATCTCACAATGATCATTAGGCAACGAACAATAGGCAACTTATACTATGGCTGATTCGGCGACAAATATTGCGTGAACGAAGTATCGATCACGATCTACACCCATTGAAAATCAATTTTATTAATATCGATACAATGGGTAACAATTACTTGTCTTCTATGTTTTTCGCTCACTCGAATAATCACGCCGCTGAACAATAGATAGTGCGCTATGCCTGATAATAGAATAGTGCGCAACAATCGACACAACCGTTCACAACCGATGCGCAAAGCAGACTCTCAAATTATTAGTTATACATGTTCTAGCCAAACTGTTTTAATATTTTCTAGCCATTTTGAGATTTGAAAGATTACTTATATCAATTGTTATTGGGTAGAGATCAACAATGTTTTTCCAATGATATATTTTACCCGAATCCACGGTTTGCATTCTTTTATTTCAAGATCAGCAAGCTATAAAGTTGAATTTATATGAAATTCTAGCAAATAGACCATTAACCATTCCCTCTCATACAATTCTGGATATGCTGTTTTCGAGAACATGCAATGGAAGTTCAGTTTCGGTCACGAACATGTCAAGAAGACGATTTAGTTATAAGATTGAAATTATTGTTTTCAAAAGGACGTTTTCACAATACTAAAGCAACAAATGGCCTCAATATTATCAAAGCTAAGATGATAAATGCAGGATTTTTTAATTTTTCTTCAAAAATAAGGGGAAAATTGGGCAAAATGAGTCACGTCCGAGGTTTGCACAAGACGACATCCCCTTCATTCGGTTTTCCAGACATTTTCATAATATTGCCGTGCATTTGATTTTTATTGTAGCGCACGGTTTTTTAAAAACCGCATTAGATATACTGATTCTTCCAGTATGCAGGGAAAAGCGGATAAAATGGACAATTACTGATGTCTACACTAGTCGAAATCCCTCCATTTAATTTCCCAGACAGTTTCACAATAGTGCATTGCATTTTTATACATTCTAATTCGCGGAAATTTCGAAAACCACATGACATATCTAGTATTTTTAGTATGTTGGGAATACCGAGCAAATGCTTTCATTGGATTCTCCAGACATTTTCACAAAAGTAGATCCCAAATGGGTTCAATATTATTAGTGAAAATATGATAAATGTAGGATTATTCAATTATTTTTTCAAAATTAGAGAAAATCGGGCAAAACGAGTTTCCAGACATTCTCATAATATTGTAGTGCAGTCTGATTCGACTTCTAATGCGCAGCTATTCCAAAGATCACATTTTATCTATTGATCCTTCCGTATGTATGTGAATTGGCAAATGGTCAATACTGATGCTGTTCCTGACGACATACTCTCCATTCCGTTCCCCGAACAGTTCCACAATAGTGTATTGCATTTTTAATGAATCTAATCGCCCAATTTCGACACATGGCATATCTAGTACTTTCAACATGTGGGGAATATCAGGCAAAATGGACAGTTGCTGACGTTTTTACAAGACAATATTTCCTCCATTGGATTCTCCAGACATTTCCACAATAGTACCGCACAAATGGATGCAATATTATCAGAGCTAATATGATGAATGTGTGATTATTCAATTTTTCTTCTGAAATTAGCGGAAAATCAGGCAAAATGCGCAATTTTCCGGGGTCTGCCCAAAATGAAACCATCACCATTCGATTCGTCGCATTTTTTACATAAGATAAGCTGTTTTACAGGGCATTTATCCAGCGGCCTTTAATTAGTTGTGATTTTGGGTCCCATTTTTCCCACTGTGGACGATGAGCAAGGTATACGTTAGACTATTATATCTTTCCGGTTTTCTTGGGCAGCAGAACACCATCACGTGCAATGTTCACTAGGGGAGAAGTTTATTAAACTGACGACAGTCACAAAGCCGGGACCAGGAGGAAAACGAGTACAGGAAGCTGCAGCGACCGGAAGCATAGTGGCAACTTCAGAGATATCGGAAACAAATTGGAAAAGTCCCATACAACAGTGCAAAGAGTAAAGAAACGAGCCGGACTGTCAACATGTAAGGTTACAGCGACAACAAATCGAGATGATAAGCAAACACAACAGTCAAATGAAGAGCGCGTAAGTTGTGCAAGAGTTTGTTGACCAAATTTGTAATGGACGTGGATGAGTTGTAGTAATGGACGATGAAACATACGTCAAGGCTTATTTCATGCAGCTCCCAGGTCAACAGTTTTATACGGCTACCGGAAAAGAAAGGTTCAAGATAAGTTTAAGCAGAAAAAAATGCCAAAGTTCCCGAAAAATACTTGTTTTAGCAGGTGACTTTCACTTGTGGGCGTGAAAAAGCGAAAGTTTTGTGACAACTGGCACCGTCATCCAAGATATTTATGTAAAGGAATGTTTGTAAAAACACTTATTGCCTTTCTTGAAAGAACATAAATGTTTCATGCTGTTTTGGCCAGACCTCGCTTCTTGCCACTACGAATAAATGGCTCAGGAGTGGTATACCGCCAATAATGTGCAAACTGTACCCAAGGAGAAAAACCCTTCAAACTCGCTGGAACTGCGCCAAAATGAAAAATATTGGGCAATCGTAAAAAGAAACCTAAGGAGAAGTAAAAAAAACAACTGGAAGTGAAAAACAGTTCAAGGTAAATTGGCGTTAAGCATCAAATAACAGCGTTACAAAACTTGATGAAAGATGTGAAACCTAAAGCCTGACAGTTCACATTTGGAAAATCGGAAGCCTAATCAAATAATTTTCCTGTGTTTTGTAGACGATGAACTTCAAAGAGAAATAAAGATTGATCATTCATATAATAAACTAATCAGTGTAAACTTTAACATGTATGACAAATTTTTGACCGTTCCACCCTTTATATTATTAGCTCCAGTGACTTTACACTTCAACATAGATACAGGAAACGTACTAGAAGGTAGTGGCCATCAGCGCTGCACGACTTTAGAAACGCAGATTATGACAGCATCATGCCTCCTTTTGAGTTGTTTGATTGGGACAACATTTTTCACTTTGATTTTGATGGCTTATGAGATATTCGAAGAACAAGACTATACTGCTGTACATAAGATGGTACGAGCTCTATAAACGCGTTGGAACAACGACAACGACAACGACTCAAATCCCAAACCAAATCCTTTAGGAATAATGTCAAACAACAGTATGTATAAGCTTCCTTCTTCAATTTAGTGAAATGACACGACAACCGTTGGGCTTCAGGGTTGGTTATGTCAGATGTCACCGCTGAGGATGATTCCATTATAGAAGCAACACGTAAACTGTAACCGCCAACTTGCTTAGGACCCAATGGAATTCCATCGTTGTTTTCGAACAACTGCATTGCAAGCGAAGCTTGCTTGTCCCGCTGAAACAGATATTCAAGAGCTCGCCGTCGAACGAAGTATTCCTCTAGGCAAGAAAATTTGTTCATGCTTATAGTACATAAAAACGGCGGTAGGAAGTAAGTTAATAGTTATCCTTATAATGCCCCGTTTCCAAATTCTTGTTGCTAGTTGTGTTGTACCGACTATTCTTACATTGCACGCAACTCCAAAGTCCAGATCAGCATGGTTTTGCTTCAAGTCTTTCAACTACGTTAAACCTTCTACGTCTCACTTCTTACGTCACTGACAGCATGCTTGATCGAGCACAAAGGAATTTACTAAAGCCTGTCCACGTGATATTTCGGGCACTTTTCTTTCAGTGAAGATTTTGAATTATTTCACGGATCGCTGAAACTATCCGCTTTAGTTCGTGGTACTACAGGTTTATATTCTTGTTACATTCAGTAGAATGGCGTCGAATCACGTGGAAGTGCGCAAACGTTTTTGTACGAGCGGCAGCATAATCCATAATATTCGGTACGCAAAACTAAAACTACCGAAAAGCACCTTGTTTTGTATTTATTATTTGACCAGCGCTTGATAGTGGATCGGAAGGTTGAAGTGGAACAAATCAAAATTATGCTCCCGAAAAATGGACAAGAAGTTGTGGTAGCTCATTCTTGAGAAAAAACCCATTAATTCTGTAGCGAATTGTGGCAACATTTGCTGGTATCATAATGGACGACAAAAATACGTACTCGAAGACTTAAAGCAGCTTCTGGTTCTGGCTTTTTATGCCGAGAAGACGCCTTTGCCGAGCATTTCCGGACAAAGAAGGTTCCAAATTCCCGAAAAAGTATTTGATTTGGCAGGCCATATGTAGTTGTGGTTGAAAATCTTCGAAAAATTTCGTCTCTGGGCAAAGTCACGAGTTCAAATCTCACCCCGGAAAAGTTACGAAAATACCCAAAAAGGTTTTTGAATGCCTACGACGGGAGATGGACCACCCCTAGGCTGAAAATCTCGATATTCAAGGAATTAAAAAAAAGTTTGTCTCTACCGGCATTATCAGTAAAAATGTGTTCGAAAAGAATGTCTGCAAAAGCGGTTGCAATCGTTTATTAGAAGCCAAGACTCTCCAGCTCTGTTTTGGCCTGATTTGGTCTCTTGTCACTATGCACAATCCGTACTGGAATCCGTTCCTAGTAAACAATGGAAGGCACAAGAAGTAAAATACGTGCAAAAAAAAAGCCAATCCACCAAACTGTCCAGAACAGGGCTCTAGTTAAGCGGAAACTTTTCGAAACTAAGGATATCAAGAGAAGGTGAAGAATTGTCCCGGCGTATATGAGTATACCGTACAAAACCTGATGGCGGGTGTCCCACAGAAGGTATGAGAATTTAACAGAAAGAAGGATTAACATCTTAATCTACTGTTTCTTATGTAGATATAACTCTTTTATAATCAAATAAATAATCGGTTTCGTTGAAGTATGTGTATTTTTTCCAGCTATTATGTTGGTTCTGCAAAATTACCATGAACTTAGTTTTACTCATGATTAATTTAAACTGTTTGTACTTCAACCATCTAAAATAGCAATAAAAAACCGAGAACATTTTTGCTCTTTTTGAAAAAAGAGAGAGAGAGAGAGAGAGATTCCGCGTATAAGAAGTAATGATCCACACTTCTGAGTAAGCTAAACAGCATCCTTTCTGTTTGTTTAAATCGGTGCCAAACTTTTGATAAATTTTAATGTGCATCTCTGTACAGAGAATAAACCGGAACATAGTTAAAAATTTTGTTCGCTGATCACGTCAGTTGAATTCAGCACACCGTTTACCAAATCGGATCCTGCTGCGAACCCAACCATTTTTTATTAAAAAATTCCAGTGAGTTTTTGTGGAAGTGCAGAGGATTTCTCGGCTTCCTTCAAACCGAGTATCACGTCAACATATTTCTACCCATTTCCGACTGGACCTGCATTCGGGTGAGGCCCGAAACTGGGATCACATTGAGGATGTATGCTAGTACCAAGCATCCTTTGTTGGTTCTCTGTGTTTTAACAGCTGTTCTGACGGAGTAACGGAGTAACAACCTCGGGCGGTCAATCATGGTCATGCTCACTCATATCACCCTAAATATGCGTTTTTTCGGGGCCACCCCTAGAACTACGATTGTCGTTATATTATCTGCCTGAAAAGGGGCGTAACTTACGTGAAAAGGTCTAGAAAAATTGAGTGGTACTACTTTCGTGCTGTGTTGAGGTCGAGAAATAGTTAATTTTGCCCAGCGGGTGAGACGCTCAGCACAATATCTCTTGTGCCCATTTTTTCTAGTGAGCCTCTAGATGTTACATTAAGCCCTGATGTTTCGATCGTGGTGCCAATTGGCGCTCATGTGTGCCACGGTTATTTGACAATTCAATCTATATATTTTGGCTACGCTTGGCAAGCAGGTGACTGTTTGGTTTTGATTTGCCTTGTTTTGCATAAATTCTATCAAATTCGAAATTAGTAGAATACTCAACAAGAACTATAAATTGAGCACAGGAATATTTATTTTTAAGCTACATAGTTCAATAGAAACCAGAGATCGAAATTATCGCTCAGCTGGGTGAAAACCATGCTCTCTCTCAAACAGGTTTTCGATGGTAGCGAACCGTTGCATTGTCATCTCTCCTTTTTCGCCGATAATTCATTATCCTCTCACTTGCATATGCGAAAATATCTCTCTCCACAATTCAACGAACATTTTGTTCTCATGTCACATTTTCACTGAAAACATGCTAAGATCGCAAACGAGGAGCAAAACCCGAAAATAAGGCCAAGTTGGTGCACTTTGGTACCGCCATGGACCATCATTATAGAATTATAATGTCAGAATAAAACAAGCATAAAGACGGGTGCATTTTCAGGTGTCAAAAAGTTAGTGAAAAATAATTATCGGCATCTATGATTCACCGAAAAAGAAACAGATTGATCAGCTACCCATGCTCTCCGAAAATTCTAAATCGCCGTTGCTTTTCTCGCGAAAACTGCTGTGAGCGTATAATAGATCTCTCGCTTCACACAATTCTCATTTGCTTCTTCAAGCGGGTGAAAAAGGACGTTTTTCTTCTCAAGTAGGCGAAAATTTCGGTCTCTGATAGAAACATTCGCTTAGCAATTAAATAAAACATATGAAATCAATCGCACACTTACTCCTTAATTCCATTAGGACAAAGGTTAACAATCGACAAAAGCTTTAAAAAATATGTCAACTTCTTCACGAAGGTTCTCAGCCATGATCCGCATGTTCCCTTCAATCTTTTGGATCCTCTCGATGGTTAGGTGAACTTGCGACTGTCTGCAGAGGCTTTGCTTTTCCAACTTATTTTGAATATGGAGGTTGATGGTTCCATATTACGCTTCCAATTTCTTCCGAAAATTTAATTAAAGCTGCTAAGTGATATCGTGTCACAACTTATTAATTTGCTCACATAGAAGCAACAACGATTGTTCCAACTGAATGGCAAAAAATGTTCACGTTGCGTGGATCGGCGGCCTTGGGAACCGCAGGACCGCAGTTTTCTCCAACAAGTTTTCAAGTCATCCGATTCTTCCACCACGATGTCCTTGCAGATTATTGCCGTCCTTAGCTCACGAAACTAATTTCCGATGGCCTGTTCCTCACCGCTTTCAAAGAACTTCAGATATTGTTTTATAATCGAGCTAAACTCCTTCAAGGTGTGCAGATTCTCGGGGTCAACGCTAGTCAGAACAGAATCGCGTCAAAGGAGGTTGGAAATTACTTTTAGCAGACCGTTCAAGACATTGTGTCGCTGCGAAGCTGCTGCCGAGAAACCAGAATTACATGAATCCTAGAGGGTTTGAGCTGTTTAGTGGAATATTTGTAACTATAATTTAGAAGAAAAATTAGTAATCTCCATTTAATTCCAACTACCTTTGCTTATCTTCGACAGATACGCGTATCTGGCGAAGATAAGCAAAGGTAGTTGGAATTAAATGGAGATTACTAATTTTTCTTCTAAATTATAGTCAGAATTACATGCAATAATGGGACCGCGTTGACGTCACAAAATACATGATTTACAACGCCGAAGCAACCCCCGAATTCACCTGATTTTGCTCCCTGCGATTATTTCTTAATCGGTCGACTCAAGATACCGCTTGAGGACGCGTTTCAACACCCGAGATGAGATCATGAAAAATCGAAGATGGTTCTGATACCCATTCCGCAAACAAAATATAAAAAATTGTTTCGAGGTTGGAACCGATGCAAAGTACGTTGATGGGGACATAATCGACATTATTGATGTACAATCTAGTATTTTTAATTTCCTAAATAAATGCCGGAAACTTTATGATATCTGTATTTTAGTATTTCTGACTTCTTACGAAGATATTTCTGGAAATCAGAAACTCGAAATCCATCTGATGTTTTTGGCAATCATCCTCTCAAATATTTGCAATGGTTCTCCAGTAGGGCGACGTCAACTAATTGCACAGATTCTGGTATTCGGAGCTTTTGACTGGAAGATACGGTTCGCTATGTTGATGAGGGCAATACGTAGCCCAAGATGTGGAGAAATGGCTGTGTCGTCGGATCATTGAGATGACTGAGGGTTGCGCTGTATTATTTATTGTATTGTTGCCGTAGTTGGATTGGATCGAGGAAAACAACACGAGCTTCGGAAACCGTTCAAATTTCTTTTGACATTTGACTCAACGAAAACCATCTGGTGGCAGACGGATGCAGAACTTTCAAGGATTCAATTCCAAGATACTTTGTATCGTCTAGATTTCTCTGCATGGTGTTGGATGGAATCGAGTGTTTCAGGTACAATGGTAGCTTTTGCCTACAAAGCTTGCACAAGGATCCAGTTCATTTGAAAATTATCAAATGTGGACGGTCGCGTTTCAGCAACTTCTTGACGGATCGGTCAGAGTCGATCATTACCAATTCTCTTTCTGATCTACAAGACTTTTTGCAATCACTACCATAGATTTGGAAATCATGTTTGAAATAACTATGATTCGAATAACAAAAATATATGCAAAAATAGCAAAAATTCTGCTAAAATTTGTGTTACAGAACTTACTTGTGATGAAATTTTCGGGGGAATCTCTGAACATTGGAAATTTTGTGATTCTGAAGGAATCGTTGGAGGAAACCTAAAAAGAACTTCATAAAATGTACATAATGTTAAAACAAACTATATTAAATAACGGAATTCATGCAACAAATTCTTAGATTTCACCAAAAAATCAGTATTTGTCTAAGAATTACTTCTAGAACTACCTTGTAGTCTTTATGTAGTTCTTCCAGGTCTCTCCAGCGATTCCTTTGAGAATCTCAACATTTCAAATGTTCAGAGATTCCTCCAAAAATTTCATCACAAGAAAGTTCCGAAAATCTGCCGATGAAATGCCAGAAAAAACTCCGAAAAGAATCCCCGGAGGAATGCCTACAAACTACTGAAGAATACCTTTAGAAACGTCAGAAGGAATATCTCATGGAATGTCTGAGCATTTTTTATAGAATCTATGGAAAATTCATGTCAATTCTTAATAAATATCTCACAAAATTTATGGAGAATTCATTTAGGAGCACTAGCTTTCAGATCTGTCATAGTTTAAGATTTTCAGTGGACAAGCGTAAAGACGCTACAGTCAAAATTTGGTCAATATCAACTTGACGTATTTCTTTCAATTTTGCATTTAAAGAACCTG